>RQTK01000822.1:168071-190747 GCA_003991915.1 Elysia chlorotica
AAATAATGTGCAAGTTAGTAAGGAAAAAAATAACATATCGTTTTAATAATTTCTTCTGCAAACACAGCTTAAAATAAAATAAAAAAAATAAAAACCCCCACACACACAGAAAGGACGGATAAAAAAACAACTACGGATCCTTTGATTGTTTACCCTCTAGCTCTCTTTTGTGGTGTGGTCGTTTAGATGAACACCAGGGAGAGAAAAAAACCAATCCCTGTGTCTGATCGATAGTGCCATGAATCTCGGAACGATACGACGGGCAGGGGAGCGATGCCTCAGGCCATTGATGCTCCGGTGGAACTTTTTACCTTACAGGAATAAAAACCCACACTCAAAGAGATCATTGTAGCAGGGTTTATGAGTTGATTCAGAGTGAGCTGCTTTTTGATAGTCTCCAAGCCAAACACCTGCAAAAGGGGCGTGTGAAAATCGTTTATTTGAGTCTCGATGATGAGATAGATGGGTCAATGCAACACGGAAGCAAAAACTCCGTTTATAACCCAGGTGTGATAACACAGTCCAGCTTCTGGATCGCTCTTTACGTGGCAAAATTAATTTGCATGGCAATATATCATTCTCTATGATGTTGTTTTTTTATTTTATCTATTGTGTGTCTGTCTGTCTGTGCTCTCTCTCTCTCTCTCTCTCTCTCTCTCTTCTCTCTCTCTCTCTCTCTCTCTCTCTCTCTCTCTCTCTCTCTCTCTCTCTCTCTCTCTCTCTCTCTCTCTTCATCTATCTATCTAACTCTTTTTATATAACATGTTGTCTGTGAATGCGACACACGTTTATTACTTGATATTATAAAATATGATGCTATACATTTTGTTTCGTTGTTTGCTCATGTTTTTTCAATTTCAGAGTTTCGAATTATACCGTATCCCAGGCAATCTCAAACAAGCCTCGATTCTAAATCCTAATTTGATATCTCTTGCCTATAAGCCTATGTCTGTACATGCAACTCACAAAATATGATGAAATAGATAAACTTTTTCCTGTATTCACGAATAGGCCAAGTTCTACACTCTCTTGCCATACAAGAGACATCTATTTAAACAAAAAATCCCTGAATATCAAACATTTTGAGCTCGGTTACCAGACCTATTTAACTCCGCATTTATCATGTTGGCCCCGAGCCAATGGAAATAAAAGGGATTTCCCCGCCCCACCGGTAGCGGTTCACGATATAATACTTCCGTTACAAACCGGCCCGCCATTGATTCATTTCCGAGTAGCAGTTTCAGTCAGCCTCAATTGTTTCCATTCATTAAAAGCCCCCCGCGCGGTGAATGAGCCATGTCCAAAGGAGAAAAAAAAGCATGCCTGATAAAGGTGGGGAGCGAAATTGCTTCGTAAATTTACTCGCTTCCAGAAACGAATTCAGTTCTGAGGATGCACCTGTCTACGTTTTTACTGGAACGCTTTGCGAAACATTTATTCAAATAAGAGTCCACCAAAAAATGACTTTGTTTTTATGTTTGTCTAGATTTTGTTCATATCGTTAGACTTTGAACAAACGTTTGCAATGAACGACAGACG
Source organism: Elysia chlorotica (assembly GCA_003991915.1). NCBI lineage: Eukaryota > Metazoa > Mollusca > Gastropoda > Plakobranchidae > Elysia > Elysia chlorotica. The sequence goes on from RQTK01000822.1 coordinate 169,611, forward strand.
AAAGAGAAGCGATGTTTAGAAAAGAACTGTATAAACACATTTTTTTCCAAAGTATTACACAATAACTATGTTGTACAAAAAGATTCGGTTATGGAAAATCAATTTGTGCTTTCAAATGTACACGCACATTTCAATAGGGTTTTGTTGATTAATAATTTCTATTTTGTTCATTATTTTTTTTTTTTTTTTACAAAATTTTAGGACCCTTTTCCTTGTTTCTCGTTCCAAGAAGTATTTTTAGTCGAGCTATTAGTGGCTTTTTTATGACTTTTCAGAAAGAGAGTTAAAACCTCTCAATAGAGCTTAATGATCAGACTACAGACTGTAAACAAGTAAAACTCCTTGAAGATACAGATAAGGCAGACAGAAATATCATGATCGATAAATTCGTTGGATAGATTACTACATAAGAGAGAGAGAGAGAGAGAGAGAGAGAGAGAGAGAGAGAGAGAGAGAGAGAGAGAGACATAACAGAAATTGAACTATAGTCAACCACAGAACTTAGAGATCAATGCTGTTCCTCTCGTGCAACTGTCAGGTATCCCACTCACGCCTGTACACCGCGCGCTATTGATACTGTTTTTGTATGCTCAGAGCCAGTCCGGCATGCAATGCTTGGCCCATCAGTCTTTCCTCTTTTAACCTGCCTCTCTGTTCGCCAGCAATCACCACGAGAACTGGAGCTTCGATTTTAGTGCCCGCGCGCTGGAACACTTCTGAAAACCTAAATCTTTATAAAAGCGGGGAGAAAATCGAGGCTCAGGGAGAAATGCCAACTTGGAACAAAAGACACAAAAGCACCATTTCTGCGAAACAATTTCCTGTTGATTTGGCTGCGTAGTAATGAGACAAGAGTTCAACAATAGCGTCGCAGAGACTTTGATTGAATCTGGACGGAAACAATAAGGCGCCCATCAGAGGTTCTGGTTCGTTTACACACTTGAATTCAGCGATTTTAATCTTCTGTGAGCGCGGAGCGTAGCTTGTTGTATTTATTGTGAGCGACAGCGAACAGAAAAGTAAATAAAACGAAAAATATCACGTGATGACTCTGTGAACGTATTAATTGAGCGTAAAATGTCACATGAAAGAAAATATCGCTATTGTCTATAAACGTTCAGTGCAAATACAGACATTATGTCGAAGTGTAGGTCAAACAGATTTTAACTGGAGTTCTGAAGCTTTGTTTTAACCGAAAAGGAAATATAATCAAGGTGGTTGTTTAATTTAATTGAACTGTGAGTGCGTGATAAGGGATCTATAGTCAATTTAACTTTTCGTGTGCACTCAAAACAGCGGTTTCAATTTCTCTTCGAATTGATTAAAATACACAAAAACGCCTTCTTTGTTAATTAAATCATATTTTGCTTGAGGATTATGATTAAAAACCGATTATGAAATATTAAAATGGCAATTCTCGCTGTTGACAAGCATGAATGCACTGTCTTAATAACGGGAGAGGATCTTCATCCCATACAGTGGGTGATCATCATTTTCCGAATACAAAAAAAAATTATCAAAGATTTTTTAAATTACTAAGTATAAGTTTATCTTTATCAAACAATCTGCCGTACCATCTTTTAAGCGACAAAGTAAAGCCAGATACTTGCAAAATGTAACAGAAAGTTCTATGAAATTCTTTGTATGTGTGTGTATTACTCCAGGGTTGTTTGTTTTAGTGTATCTTATAGGGTTGGTTATTTAACCTATCAGGCATATTTATAAAAACTCATACCTCAAGAAAGGATCTAAATTTTAATCTAGTGTGGATTTTCTCTGTGGGGCACTCTTGAACTATCTTCTCATAATCACGATATTATGACTTCTTTCATCCACTAATTTCCAAACTGATGTGCAATTTCATCTCTTCATTTACATGCTTGGTCTTCCTCTATCTTTTTGGAATAGTCTGGGTTGCAGGACGGTGGCTCTTGATGTCTATCGATTGTCTGTAATTTTTATAGTAACAAAATAAAAAAAAAAGTTTCAATCATAAAAGAGTAAAATTTGTAGATACTTTTCTCCAACAAAGAGTGCATATATCAGTGAACAAAAGAAGAGAACTTATCGATCTCTTAAATTGATGTTTGCCAAAAAAAAGAAATTACGGCAGGACCGGTTTTTCACATAGATCACCCAGCCCCCCCCCCCTCTTTTCCTTTTCATTTTCCCCTCTCCCTTATTAAATTTATCCACAATGGCACAAAAATAAGAAGAGATAGAGAAAGGATTTTTTAGATTTGAACTTGCAATAATTTTAGAATGAAGAGTAACACCTATCTCAGTAATCCTCAGAGAAGAGTACAAAGCTGTATATCCTTTATACGCCACTGTTTCGTCTCTGTGTTATCCCAACAGCTCTCTCCCACTACTCCTCAGCTTAGGACTTGCACCCACAAGAGTTATGGTTCTTGTGTCAAGGCCACGTTTAATAAGTTTGTTATCTCCCTGCGATCGTTCCGGGCCGCAGATGTCATCTTGTGCATGGCACGTGCGACGCTCTCGCCGCCACTGCGGATAGTGAGCTCTAGAGATACACAGGGTACAGACTATTCTTGTTTATTTTTTGTCCCTTTACAAAGTATATGTGAGCGACTTCTCTTTCTAACTTTATCTTTATTTCTTTAGCTCTGTCTGTCTGCCTGTCTTCAAGTCTCTCTTTCTGTATCTCTCTTTCTGCCTCTCTCTGAGTCTGTAAATATCTCTCTCTCTCTCTCTCTCTCTCTCTCTCTCTCTCTCTCTCTTTCTCCCTTTGCCTTTCTTCTTGACTATTTGCTCTCTTTTCCATTTCTCTCACTCTTACTTTTGATCCCGCGTGTCTCTGTTATACAAATATACCTTTTTTCTGCTTACCCTACCTCTATCATTTTCAATATTCATTTTCCGTCCCCTTGTCTGTCTTCCTCTGTCTGTCACTCTGTGCCTGTCCCTGATCATGGATTATATGGTTACAACAACATCACCACAGGTTTGACATTTGATTGTCATATGGGTGACCCTCTTGTCTACGGAGGAAATAAAAGTTCTTCTAAAAATGGGTTCATCCAAGGGCGGAGAGAGAATGTGCCTGGGAGCTCTCAGTCTATCAACCTCGAAACCTTCATTTCCGTTATGAGGGCGATAACATCCTACCAGGAACCAAAAAAAAAAAAAAAGATTTGCCACGGTCTTCCTCGATTCTATGTCACAGCGATGATTTTAGTATTTTAAACTAACCAATGCATTCTTTTCTTAATGCTATATACATGACAGGCCTACTGTGCGCACAATTTGATGTTGGGTAAAAGAAGCAGTGCATGGATGACTGTAATTGACCTGTTAGAAAGTTGTGGATGGAGTGATAGAAATAGTGTTATGTGTTGATTTTCTAGCCGGTCTTGACACTTAATGTTAAGCTCCAGTTCTAGGCTGTTCACGTTAACTATCATAGTGCCACAGGTCTTTCAGTCCAACTCCAATAAAGAAATCATAAGCCAGCCGATAACGAACTACTAAACTTTAATGATCCTGAGAAGATAACAATAATACAGTATCAGCACGCACAGGTTGATAATCAAAATAACACTTCGTAAGATCAGTTTACACGGCACTACGAAGCTCACGCTCACAATTCAGGACTAAATTCTCGTCTCTTTCAAACCTCAAATCAAACAGCTTATATACAATATGCATGTTTAACAAATCTATACAAACTTCCTACACAAATACCAATCTTAAGTCATAGGATATAAACAAACCATTTCCCAGGTAAAATTAGAATTATTCCATCTAAGGATATATAAAATTAAACTTACAATCAAAATAACCTGACGTCAAATTTCCAACCATTCAGAGATGGGCTCTAACCCCGCTAATAATAGAATGACCACGAAGCATAGGTAATACAGTATCTATGGACCACGCCTATTAAATGTTATTCACGCGGTAAGACGCTCTAATTTCTCAAAAGCATCCATACTCTCTCGTTCAAAAGTACAGTGAGATGAAATCATTATTATCTTGTTTGCGTAGGCTAGCAATTGGATTATCCATGTAGTAATAACCTGCATGCGTGACAAATAGTTTTTTTCTTTCTACAATGTTTTGTATTGATTTGCTTTTAAAGTAACGAAAAAGAAGACAAAAATTGTATCCCTTTTTTTAGTTTTACACAATGTCTCATTTCTACCATTTTCGACAGAGCGTTATTTTTCATTTTTTATATTCCTTTATTTTCAATAAACAATAACTAGTATAGAAGAGAAACAACAATGGCAAAAACTCTAGTAAAAACTTAAATATTTTAGTACAATAGTGTAAAACTGAATTGAATTATGAATATAGTTGTGGTTTTTTTTTATTTTGTTTGTGTTGTTTTGCTTTTAAACTGACGAGAAATAAGACGAACATTTTAGTCATTCTAGAAGAGTTATAGCAATGTCTATTGTGTTCACAATGTTATTTTTCATTTTTTTTTCATTCCCTCTATGTCCATTGCAGAATAACTAGATATAACAGAGACATCGACAAACGAAATTCGAGCGAAGACTGAATTTTTTTAGTAAACTAGTACATTGTATTACAAATAAAAGTTGTGAAAATTGCCTAAACCTTTTTCCATGCCTTGTTTGTGAATGAATTATCTAGAGTGCGTGAGTGCGAGCAATTCCAAGCGCAGTGCTCACTGACAGTGTGGTACTGTGGGCAAACACTGGTCTGTGCAGGCATGTCAGACAGGTTCGATCTGTCAAGTCTCACCGAAATGTGAGAAACCGCTGGCCACTGGACTGTCTATCTCAGGGCGAAAAATTGGACAGGAGAGTGGTTGATCACTGAGATGGAATGCTGCTTTATCATTTGGTCTCGAGCTGGCCGAGGGGACCGGACTCTATAATCATATAAAGCGTATATGGTTTAAATATTATATCGAGAGGTCTTTAGGGAAAAGGTTAAAATCAGCGAATCAGCAGCCATAAAGAGCGTTTTTATATTATAATTACAAAAAAGAACTAGAGTAAAAAAAAGCTTAGGAGAGAAACTGACTATTTTCTAAGATGGAAAGTATTTACAATAAATAACAAAGTCATTTTCATATATACCATAATTATAGTTACTCTATATTTCCACATAATCAATGTTAACTGCGTGAGGCATGTCAGATAGGATCGATCTGCCAAGTCTCCATGAAAAATGAAAACCCATTGGTCGGGGCATATCTGTGTCAGCGCAAAAAAACTGTACAAAAGAGTGTTTGCTCACTCATACGTAATGGAGTTTCATTGTTTGATGAGGTCTCGAGATAGCAAAGCTAGATATAAAGCGGATATGATTTAAATAGATTAAGAAGTCTTCAGCAAAAAAAGGGGCAAAAATGACACGGAAACGGTTTTATGAAGATTGTTTAATATTTGAAATATAGAAAAGATAACTTCGTGAAAGATTCAAACTAAGAGGAGAGTGAAAATACTTGATAATATTTTCAGTACAAAAAGTTTTTATAATAAATTTTTAGAATCTGTTTATACATGTCCTATGATTATCCTATGTTTTTAAGAAAACAATACCAATTGTGTTTGCTTTTTATGAAAATAGTTTTTATATAAAAAAAAGAAAACATATCTTGGCTTTAACACTTAAGCAACTTGTCCTGGGAAGTTTCGCCAGCTAATAAATTAATGTAATACCATCCAAGATTCCCAAAATATGATGCCAAACTCTTCGGGTCCACAGTTTGTCGATTGCTCCCCCCCCTTTCCCTCCTCTCCTCCCCGAACACACATATATTGTGTTGGTGACGATCTGGATTTAAAAGGCAAAATCAGAGAGAGAGAGAGAGAGAGAGAGAGAGAGAGAGAGAGAGAGAGCAATAGTTCGTGTTTCTAGACAAAATCAGGAAACAAGCGTCACGGTCTTTTTTTTTTCTTAATTTTACATCAATTCCTATTATTTTTTCTTTGAGAAGTAATATCAGTTGTAAACTTTGTTGACGTAGTACACAGAGGTTTGTTTCCTTTTTTTTTTTTTGAGAAAGGTGTATTTCACAAAAATATCATCTAGTTTCTCTTTAAAGCAGATGTTTCTCATATGCATGGAATGAACTTGCCTCATTCCAGCCATTTATCAGGACTATGTCCATGTTGAGATATCTGAGCTTTATAAATTACAGGCCATTGAAACACAAGAGGAACAGCTAGCTAGCTTCGTTGATCCGCTGCTGCCAAACACATTTCATCACAAGCCGTTGAGATCCGCCATCACACCCTCTCACGACCTTTAAAATCCCCCGGATGAGAGCTACCGCCGTCCCGGAATCCGCCGACACATGGTATCTCACCAGGAAAATGTGACGATACATTGCGCCCAGGCATTCTAGGGTCACGATTTAGTGATGGAAATAAAGTCGCGTGGCTTTATGGCGCTCTCCGCCTTCTCTTTACGGACGTCCACAGCGGCTCTGAATGGTGCATGGGGTCCAATCCATCTAATGAATATCTGGCCCCACACCCGTTTTGATTGCCTTAATTCTTCCCCTCGAGTGTTAAAGGCTTGGGCTCATTACGCAGGCCTCTGGTTCAGTCTCGCGATTCTCGTTGGTCGCGCACGTGTCGAAGACATGTCTCGGGCTCATTGCGCGGCCGTGAAAGATGGGTGTTGAGTGAGCGATAGAAAGAGAGGTAAATAAATTATTATTATAATCATTATTATTATCATTATTATTTTATTATTATTATTATTATTATTATTGAACTCTGCTGATGATTTTGAATAATTCCCGGTTTTTTCAACGTACATTCAACATAAAAAGCATGCAAAAAGAGAAAGAGGGTAAATTGGGGCGAAGCAACAAGGCAAAGCTATTTGTGATTTTTGTCCAACTGATGGTCCCTGAAGGGAAATTATGTGAGGAGGCCATTCAGTTGCGTTATGAATAATTATAAATCTGAACATCTTTAGTATTCAGTGCACTGTGTTGTTTGAAGCAATGTGAATAACATTATTTTTGTCTGTATGTGCGTGTGTTTGTATTCGTGTTTATTTGCGATTTTCATCTTTCCACCAACTTATTAGCTGACAATCCGTTATTCTTACCAACATCGTTTGTCCGCCCATAGTCCACATTTTATAAATTTTGGGTCTAGTCAGTACTGTTGTCCAATAAGAGGAGCATTTTAAAAGAACATTTTAAACGTAGAAATACAAATACCACTCCAAACACAGAAACACAACGTTAATAGTTATTCCAATCATGAGATAGACACAAATATAAGTGATATCTAATGGTTTTCTGAAGAAGAAAATAACAACAATGAGCTTATATTTTAAAGATATAAGCGTGAATCAAAGTGTGGACATATTTTATGAAGATGAAAAGAAGAGAAACTCTAACTCTCACTCTGTAACTGGCGAAAAGAATCTGATGGGTATTATACTCTAAACATTTGAAAAGTCCTGATTAAGAAGATTTTTTAAAATAACGATAGTAAAAATTCAAGACCGGTTCAAACACATGTAACAATCGAGTATAATAATAATTGGACGTTGGTGAGGGAGCAGGGTGGCCTAATTGTGCAACGTTCGACGTGTCCATCTCTCTACGGGGCGCTATACACGCCAACTGTCACTCTATTAGGTCACACGCGACTTCTCATTCGAACGGCCATATTTTTGTGCCTCTCTTTGATTGATTGATGATCACCAATGTTTAACATCTCAATCTGGCTTTTTATTCTTGTAAAGTACTTGAAGAAAACTGGGAAAAGAAAATTTTAAGAAGGGATCTAAATTCCGTTCTATAATGTCCTATGTCGAGTTTCTGAAAACGAGTTTCTTTTATTGAACTAGTCCTTTCCAGAATACTGGGAAAAGAAGGGCCTGAGAAAGGAATTAAATTCAAAAGCATTAGACCCACTCTATATGTCGAGTTTCCCAGGACATGACCTTTCTTTTCTATTTCGTTTGAGCTTGCAGTTTCCTTCAAGATCTACTGAGTTTCTCTAGGGGTGGGGGTGGGGGGGGGCGTGTTAAAAGAATTTTATTAGTTTCAGTAGTTATAAAGGTGTGCCAGATAAACATTTAGGTAGAGCATTGGGATGTCCAGGGTTCGGGATTTGCCTATCTAGTCTTTCTAGATCAGACTTTTTCTAACGAGCCCGTAGTGTATGAACAATGAGGTTGATTTCTTGTCAGAGCTAGAGATAGGAACGTTCTTCTTTTTCTAACTTTAAAAATTCTCGTTGCCAAGCAGAATTCTATGCGTTAGCGATCACAAGTCGTACGCTTGAGAATTTGGACACGTTGTCACACAGATGCAGAAGGAAGATACAAAAACATGCACCAGGACTTCTCAATCAGCTTTGTAGTAGGGCGAATTATCTTACGTCAGTCTTGGGACCCGTACACAATAATTATAGGCTTGTTGCTGACGTTGTACGTTAAGAAACCTACCCAACTTAATCAAGACTTCTCCTTAAACTGATACCGATCCATCCAATAGGAAACAAGGACAACCTGATCGGAGTCAAAGCTTAGGACCTTGTGAATATAGACCCCATGCTCTACCCCTCGAACTAACCCCCCCCCCCCTTACACACAGACACACACATACACATTTTTTTTACACGCCACCACAGATTATAAAGGTATCGCTGCATCTGATGCTGAAACTAAGAAACTGTTTTCTGTCGTTACAAGGCCTGTTTAGGGTAGAGATGGGACAATATAATAATGTCCGATAAACCAATTTATCAGTACATGTAATTCAATGGATCATTATTTTCACGTTAAGCTCAACATTGTATATGTAGCGCGTTCAACACACGTACATATGGAGTACTTACTTACTGCTTTAAAAGATGGGCCCAAAACATATTGTCTTTGAACCATTCACCCCATTTTCCCAACCCCTTTCTCAGAAATTAAATTGATTTATAATTTATGACACTATAAGGATATTTAAAACATTACTTCGACGACATGAACCGAAAGCTTTATTTATCTCTAAGAAACGATTGGCATACAAAGACTAGCGAGAGAGATGTCCGATATTAGAGTATCAGCTTGTTCTCCGACATCTGCATAAAATTATGATCATCAGACACCCCTAAAGAAAAAAAAATTAAAATTCAAAGATGGCAATGTCAGTGCCATATCGGTTTATCAAAGGTTAAGTAGTAAATAAACAAAAAGAGTATTGTGTACGTTGTTTTCTTGTTTGTGTTAATTTAAGAAAAACATCAAACAATATTAAAACAAATCAAAACATCGCTATGTTAGGATCAGGGTATAAACTGTAGGCTAGAACGCCAGGTCAAAATCCAGCCATGCTGAGCTTAGTGTGTGACAAGCGACCAGAGTTGAGGAATTGCTAAAAGGCACCGATCGATTGTCGCTCTTCTCCGTCCCGCAGTGAGTCAGAGTCCCCAGGGACCGCCCCTTTTTATCCAAGGGTCACGCCCAAGGGGGAGGGGCTATCTGGGTTTGGGCCAAGAACACACGTTTTGGGTGAGTATAAACCTTATTAAAATATGGACTTACTTTTTTTTAACGAAAATTATCTTCTCAATGCATTAGTTGGCACAATCATATAGATTCCAAACAACTATAAGCAAGCGAGTCAGTGATTAGCATGCAGAAAAAAATATATAGTTAGATAGATAGGTAAATATAATTATCTATCTATCTATCTATCTAATCTCGATCAATCTGGCCTTTTTTATTTACCTTTTTACTCTTTTCAATTTGGTTGCATTTCTGTGTGTCCACATAATTATGTCTCTATCTGACTGCTCTACAGATGATAACACTAGCAATGCAATGTCCAAGAAAAGAGTGGTATTCCTTAACAGTGGAAGGTCAAAGATATTGGTAAATAGATAAACCGGACAATCACAAATTGTTTGTGTGGACATAGGATATGCGAGGCAGATAAAAGGATGAGAAGTATATCAAAATTGCTGATATGTGAGTCTACAGGCGTCTACTATGGATCTGGAGGGCATTATTGTCAAAGAACCAAAGGTACCAAGAACTATTTTAAGTTCCATAAAGAAGACTAGTAATTACAAGTTAATGAAAGATGACATACATCGAAGGCAGGAGGGGTAGAGGACGTCCTAAAGTAGAATACATAGACAGCTTCAATGGATGGACCAGATGAAATCGCACAGAGGTATACACCAACACGGAAAGATAATAAATAATTATGGATTTCATAGTAAGGAAGGCAGTGCAGGCAGAAAACTCTCCCACGAGCAACGTTGGATCGTGAGTGTGGGTGAGTACAATTAAAAAGTATGCCCTGAGCAATCATGATGATAGGGGATATAACTATTGAATAGTTATGTCTTGGAAGTAAAGGTTATTCTAAATACCCTTGCATAAAAGTAATAGATTTGTACCAAAGCTTTGACTACTTTTCCCCTGATTTATGTTATTTTGTTATACAGTTTCCCTAAATGATGTACTGTTAGAGCGAATTTATCGCGTATTAAATAAAATAAATTCATTCGTCAAAAACGTATTTCAGCGGACACAATTAGAGCGAATTTCTCGTGTATTAAACAAAATAAGTTTCATTCGGCTAAAACGCATTTCAGCGGACACAATTTTCATTCTTAACAAATAACAATATAACCCTTGATAATACCCAGCAAAGATATTACAACTTGTGCTTATTGAAAATTATGTGACTGTCCCATATCAGGGTGCTGGATGGCTCAAACAGTAGCGCTGTGCACTGATGATTAGATGGTCTGCGCTTCGAATCTCAGGCGATGCTCCAATCTCCGCATTTTGTCCTGAAAGTTAGGGAGCGTGACTATGCAAATATTCCCGACCAGTTATTCTAGGGTAAGCCATACAAATATTTCCTGTGATTCTTATAAATTGATTTCATTTTTGTGTGTGCACGCTTGTGTTATTGTGAAAGTAAAATTACAATAACTAGCCATATGGATATCTACACAGCATAAGGCGTGGTAAAATAATGTGTTATTATAAACTATTCAGACTTTTCTGTATGAGCACTTGACTTGCTAATCACAGATGGATAAAAGAATGGAAAATGCACTTAAGTATTACATACTTATCTAGGATGAAGTAGCACAGGTTCTATGACCACGGCTGCCTAATTCAAAGTCACCTTTTGGTATGAAGAAACAACATAACCTACGCCACGCTTGAGACATTTATTCAAGCATTTTGAGCGTATCTGGATTTTGTACTTTATTTATTCATATGTGTATTTTATAATAGTCTCATTTCATTGTGTGTGTGTGTGCAGACCACAACACTGCTTTTGAGGTTTTAATTTTGGTGGAGAAGCTTGAGGTTTTTATGGTGAAGCTGTACGTCATTGTGAATAACAAGTCTTTAAATAGAGACATTCTTTTTTTTTTTTACTTCTGTGTCACATTTGGCATTTAAGGTTGTTGTGAAGCCCAGGTATTTGAAAGCATGAATTGTTTTACTCTCTGCTCACTGCAAGAGATTGGATGTCTGACGTTTATTATCATGCACTCATGCCTCATCACAAGTCATTCAATTGAGCTCCTTTTATACATGTAGGCCTACCCTCCATTGCAACTGTCGTTATAATATTGCAACTTCTTTTCAGAGTTAGCAATTAGCATTTTATTTGCCATGAATTCATCCTGCGTTTTTTTAATAACCCTGGAATGATTTCGCCCCTCATTCTACTCATTCTCACTTTAAGCACAACTTTTGTGAGGTGACCAATGCGGTGTTAATGGATTCAACTGTATCTGATTTCTTGGGAAACGCAATGGTTATAAACATGCTGCAATCGACAAAAATTGATAACAAAAATGTTTTTGAAACATGTGGACTTTTCCTGTGTTTGCACGTAAAACAGACTATGAACTAAATCGACTTATTGCGAAATAGAGATACCGCTATGCTCTGAACTCCTTTCAAGTAAGAAGGGACGGACACCATTTTGTTCCAAGAGTCAACAGCTCAAGGTTTATCAAACATACCGACTGGTAGTAACATATATGCGTATGGAGTGTCTGATGCATCCTAGCTCACGATAAGCTCAAAAAGTTTAGATCGTTGGAAATACTTTTTTGGGTTTATAAATCGTATAATGCCTCGATCTAATCCCCTGTAACCATGCTGTCTCGAAAAGCAAAATAGATCTAGTTAAAATATTATATCCCTTGAGACTTATACTGTATGTCTTTTTGTTTGTAAACTTCAAATAATTTAAGACATAATTATTCCACTTTTCTCGTGTGACATTGAATATTCAGTTGTTATGGTCTATGTTTATATGGTACTAATTACAGAATTCAACGGCACAGCAAACTCTACATCTAGGCCTAGATCTAGATCTATATCTGGGTGAAACGTTAGATTAATTTTCCAATTCCTTAATATTATCTTCTTTAACCATGGAAGAAAATAATGGCACTAATAGATAAAAAAAAATGCCTGGGCTTGACAATTATTGAAATTTTATAGCGTGTGCTGCATGGTTTACATACTTTTTTGTGACCAATAATCCTTGATGTATAAAGTCATAAAATGCAAACAGTCAGAGTCGATTTGTGCCTCTTTGTCCTTCCATTGGTTTCTGGCACAATTAAATTCGTTTACATATAATAATAGCTGATAATGCAAGAGAAGACCCCGCTCCAACGCAACACAGTGAACTAGAGTGCCTAGTCTCTACTTTTTTGTGTGCAAATGATAGGAAGCGAAGTGGTAAATAATGGCGCTATGCATATACTTATTATCGGTCTCGATTTTTTTTGCTGTATTTGAGTCTAACAATAAAAATTCAATTTTTCCCTTTTTCTTCCCCAGCGTGCTGCTCAATTTCCTAGTGAAGTTACAACTCTATACAGCGAGTTTCTTTGGTGAGAAATAACATCCTGAATAACAAATCATTTTCTTATCAATTATACCAGTTCAACAGATGCACGCCTGTGTTTTGTGTTTGCGGGCATAAGTCTTGATTGAGAACGCAAAAATATCCATCTTTACATGCTGCATAATTATCAATTAAAAAAATTTATGAACAGCAATCGCCACAAGTAAAACCACATGTTGAACCAACCAGAACAAGAAGATCTTTTTGTCGAATATTTAGATTCGAAAGAGGCTATTGCAAGCGCTGCTGACGCTGATACGACAAATGAAAGCGAAAAGGATTGTTCGCGTTGCAAAATCAGAAATGCTCCTGGCGCAGCTAAAAGAAATTTGAACCATAGGGCAAAAGTGACTGTGCAAAGGCGAGCGAATAGGAATCAGAAAGTTGTCAGTTTGAGCTTTGATAAAGCTGTAGAGCTAACAGGTGCTGCTTATGCCAACATCCTTGAAACGGCTGATAATGTAGCGACACCAAGCGTTAAAATTGAATGCGAGAATGAAAGTACACTGGATGATGAACGAACGCTCGACAGAGCAGACTGCGATACGAGTCGTTCGGAGAGCATAGGTCTGTCGCCCACTCTACATGTCTCGAAAAAGACAAATAAGGCATACGAGCATGACAATTCGAAGGTTGCTTCGGCTCAGCTACCTAGTAAAGCGGAAGCATGGTTACCTGAAACAGAAGGGGCTTCCATCTCAAAGGAAGAGGGTGCCAAAGATGAGAGCATAGCGCCTCCACCCATCCGCCTGCGACAAGCCTGGGCTTCCCCGACTCTGGGCAGACAGAAGCAGGCCACATCTGTGTTGGAAACCAAGGCTACCAATACTGAAGCGATATGGTCAAAAAAGAAACAATTACAAAAAGGAACACCAGCATCCTTATTTATAAAGGGGGGCTCGGACAATGCCGTCATGTTGGGAAAAAATAGCAGTTCGGAATCTGAGAGGTCTATTGTTGGGCCGCAGGAAGATCAAGGCAAAAGCTTTGCTGAACATAAATCGAAAAATAAGACACGACTTGGTATTGACCTTAATAATGTCAAAAGTGCCTGTGCAGACAGTTTTTGCGTAAAGAACCAGTCTGAGGAAATGAAAAGTGACAAGAGTACATTACATATACCCACCGGAGACGATGCAAATAACACAACCTTTGCTATTTTTGGTGCAGACTCCAAGAGCCATGGCATGGGTGATGCACAATTAATTCGAGAAGGAAATGAAAAACAAAATGACGACGAAACCGGGGCGTGCTCCGCTGATACTGAACACAGTTCTCAAAAGAAGAGAGCTAAATCAAAGAAAGCGAAGAAAATGGGTGGCGCTTTATTTTCCTGGTCACCTTTCAAAAAGAAACCTCACCAGAAACAGAAAAACAACGACTCAAAACTGGATGATTCCCCAGAGAAAGCTGAGAGTGGTGGCTCTGTAAAAAAGACCAGCCTGGCTGACGTTTTCTACAGACAGGGCAGGGTGGACATGCCCGAGTCTATCACTGCGATGTTTGCAGCATCACATCCTGAAAAAATCGTCGCTGCTGACCCAAACCATCAAGATACCAGGTGATGTGGCAAAGTTATTGTCGAGACATTTAGTTTCATTTATATTGATAAAACAATATAAATCTGTCATACAAACTTTAAGCTTTATCATTTAAAACATGACTGGTATTCCCATTTCAATTTCAAAGAAACAAGGAACTGATTGGATATCGTAACAATGTACTGGTTCGAGATAATCTGGATTTGGATTTACCAACTGCCTTGATGTTTACATATCTTATTTTATACAATTGTTTGAACTCCTAAATTTTATTAATTGGAGTAATGCAGGCTTTTTTTTTCAAATAAAAATAATTTTGAATTCAACTTTTGTTATATTGATTTAGAAACATTTCATACCTACTGAACTTTGGTAAATAAACTACAAATACTAAACAGAATTTGGTTTTCGTAAATCAGATTTTTTTTCACCTGTTGCCAAGAGTAAGATAAATATCTGTGTAATAAAAAATTACAGGTATTAATGTGCGGTACTTATTAGAAAATAAATAGCACATCAACCTACCTTTACAATAAATTATACTCGTAGCCTTTGGAGTAGAGGCTGAAAATAATGATCAAATTTATAACTATAAAAGAGTGCATAACTATACAGAAATAAACTGGGTTTATAGGTGGCCCGCCATCTCATTCATAACAGAAAAGTAAACGTTTGATTTTAAATTAAAAGGCGTTTTGCAGCAGGTAAAATCAGCATTTCGATTTTACTTTTTGAAAAAGACAGAGAGAGAGAGAGAGAGAGAGAGAGAGAGAGAGAGAGAGAGAGAGAGAGAGAGAGAGAGAGAAAGAGAGAGAGGGAGAGAGACAGAGACAGACAGAAATAGAGAGGAAGAGAAGGAGTGAGAGAGCTAGAGAGAGAGAGAGAGTGAATATTGCAAATCCAAAAGCTTGGTGTCTTAATGTACGAGGGTCATACAAGTATTTTCGTTTTATTGAAAATAAAATAACGCAACCATGAGGTTTACTTTAAAATTTTAGCCTCTCTTTTTATTTTTTGTTTTCTCAAAACAAAACAAAATGTCAATGAACGTTTGTAAAACTTTAAAGCTGTACATTGCACTAGGTGAATGTAGAGATTATTACTTGCAATAATCTTAGCTGCTTCACCAGTGATAGGTCGCATCTTTTCCAACCTGTTTTATTGACTCAATTATTTAGGATGATGTGGATTAGCTAATTTTTAACCTCAGTAGCTTTAATTTCTTTCTCATACAAATTAACAGTCTTTTTACATTTATGCCTCCATTTTAAATGATGGCTTTTGTTTGGAAAAGAGAATATTTGACAGTTATTTGGAAAAGGCATTATCTAGAACTAAGGGTTGAACTTTATACCACTATAAAACATCTGGATGACACGCTTTTATCTTAATAACGCATTAAATACAAAATCAAAAAGAATAAAAAAGCACAAGAACAATCTGCACATAAATTCAGAAATAGTTTGTATTTTTTTTCTTTTTAGGTTAGGCGAAACAAAATGCATGAATTAGAAATTGTTTTGATCATAATATTTACCTTTATTCAAAAACAAACAAAAAATTAATGCATTATTCTTTTATGTTTTAACATATATTTCAATTCAACAACTGAGCATTGAATCAAATTAGGAAATATAATTATGTTTTTCTCATGATCCTTTCTTTGACAAAAATTTATGACAGTGATGTTACCATACCCTCCCCCCGCCCGCCCCCCCCCCCCAAAAAAAAAAAAAAAAAAATTTTTTTTGTTACATAAATAAATAAATAAAGTCACTGATTTCAACAAAAATGAACATGTCTTAACTAATACTACATTTTTTTTCAAAGCCTTATTTAAAGCAGATGAATTAAACTCAATAAATGTTTTAGCAATAATTTTTCCTATAAATTGATCATGGTCATGCAAAAATAATATTATAATAAAATGTATACCTCTAAAACAATTCTATGAAGTACCTAAAGATACATCAGATGCTATAAGATACAAAACAACATGAAAAAAAAATTGCCTTTTTTTTTCTCTTATCCATGTTAGCATTATTTCCAAAGCAAACCTTAATAAGTTTTCACTGAAAATTTGTCTAAAGGGAAAATATTTTTTTCCTTTCTGAGATTTACAAATTAACAAATTCATGCTTATTGATTGATCTACTTTTGTCATTAAAATGTTCATTTGACAAAACACACTCGCATATATGATGAAGGCTCTCTTTTTTGACATATAAAGCACACACACAGACAAAAAAGAGCTGTATTTCAATATCATAACTCTGCTTCATTGTGCAGCCAGCCATCGGGTACAAAGTCCACAGACCAAAATGCTGGTAGGTGTTGAGGCGCCATGGTATCTACAAAATGTTGACGCCACCTAGCCTGAAAGGCTAAGAGACCTCCGTTACTGACCATGTGCCGCACCACCCTCTTAGCATGAGGAACATAGTCAGATGATGTGTGCCTGTGGCATGGACAGAAACATTGACATATATTTTGATGTCTTTGTAGAACTCACTTAAAGTAAAGGTGTGGAAGGTTAATAAGCAATACAAATCGAAATTTAAAAAAAAAATGGTTTTATTCAGCCTGAAACTTAAGCCTTCGACCCTTTTTTTTAAATTCTTTTTTTTTACTTTTTCCACTTAGATTATTTATGACTTATGAAAAAAAAAGAAGAAAAAAAAGTGTTGGGCATTTTTTAACTATAGAATGTACATGTATATTATAAAAGTAGTGTACGGATACACAGCCTGATAAAAAAGAAATATAAATTAATTATAAAGAGAGAAAGAAAGGCACCGAAACAGTGGCAAAGAGAGGGAGAGAGATAAGAAAGCCAGAGAGAGAGAGAGAGAGAGAGAGAGAGAGAGAGTAAAGAGAGAAAGAAAGGCACCGAAACAGTAGCAAAGAGAGGGAGAGAGATAAGAAAGAAGAGAGAGAGAGAGAGAGAGAGACAGAGAGACAGAGACAGAGACAGAGACAGACAGACAGACAGACGGATAGACAGAGATAGAAAGAGAAAAAGAGGCAGAGCTAGAGAGAGCACCAACCTTGCATCAATCTCAGCAGCCTGTTCTATAAGATCGTCTGTCAAGACATCCACATCAAAGTAAGCACACAACGTTTTCTCCAGCTCAGAAACTCTGTTTTCTGGTATTAAGTGTTTGTTTAGTTTCAATGCTCTGAAAGATGTAGAAAAAAATATAACAATTTTATCTTTATGTAACTTTAAGATAATTAAATGTAGCCTATATTGTGTATGCATAACTATTCTTACAACTAAAAGAAAAAAAGAGAGAAAAGGCAGGAAATCAATTAAAAAAATGAATGGCTATCAAATAAGTACAGAAGTGCACACCTATGACGGCACCCGCTGCGGCAGGACCATTGTTACAGCAGGACATTTCAAGAATCTCCGTTTTTTTTACTATATAAATCCTATTACTTGTGCTTGGGTTTAACAGGACATGGAAATGGTGAACTTTGATACAGCGGGCGGGTGAGCAAGCTTGGTTCTCCAAAATAATGGCCAATCAACCCGTACAGCAATGTTTTGGGCCAGTCTCCCACACAACAGTCTAGACCCTAGGCTAGGTCTAGACATAGGATGCGAATGTGTAGTGTGATACTGTGAATAAAATGAAATAAGACAGCAGGGGAAGGGATGTTCAACAGGCATGCAGTCAAAGATACAGCAATTGGATCGCTCAGCCCAGTGATGAATGAGGTGGATAAGGGAGACTCAGAGACAAAATTTTACGCCGCATCAGCACAGTATCCTAACTGCTAATGCTATATTGTGGAGGGAGAGAGAGCGAGAGAGATAGAGATAGAGAGAGAGAGCGAGAGAGATAGAGATAGAGAGAGAGATAGAAAGGGAGAGAGAGACAAAGAGAGAGAGAGAGAGAGAGAGGGATTACAGGTGTTACTGTTATGTCTAGGTGGTCTCAGATCTTGAGTAACCGTACACAAAGAAAAGGCCGTGAGAAACAGAAACAAATAACAGGAAAACCAATGAAATAATGATGGCCTATTTCAAGGGTCCTGGTTCACATTGATTTTAAGTTTAAAAAGGGAGATAATAAGATAATAAGTGTTAAAAAATTGGAATTTTCTGTAGTGTTTATAACCTCGGAAGGCCTATAGCGGGATCTTGCTAACAGGGGCTGGGTGTGTTCTGGAACCAAAAGTCCTAGTCATGTTTTACTTCATCTCATAACTCATACATTTATTCATCTGAAGAGGTTGGCTTGAAATGACATCCCACTCCTCACTGTTCAGGGCTTTTGCTGTACGTTCTGAAAGCCTGTTCAGTCTTTTATAACATCCAACAAGTTTATTCTGGGTCTCCCTGTGCCTCTCGTCCCCTTGCTCCACCCTCCAGTATATCTCTACATAGGCAGATGGCTAAAATTTAACTTAATACAGCTGGTTAAAACTTGTCTGCAAAGTTACTTGTCATGAACAAGGCGTGTTTGAGCATGCAAAGGGAAATAATCATATTTAATGTAATTACTTTAGATTCAATGTAACCCCTTTCTGTTATGGATATAAATTCAGACCCAGGAAATGAAAAAAAAAGCAGAGAAAAAATTCATAACTCTTGGCCCTTTGTAATTCATATTTATTTGAATCTAGATTTTTATGTGTTAGATTCCCTTCTTCTACATCTCTCTCGTTTCCTTTCTCAAAAAAAAAGTTCTGTTGACTAAAGTCAAAAAGAGAATACAAATTACTATGGAATCTTTTGCCTTATTTCAGCATCCGTAAGTAACCCAGAATACTTTTATATTTTGGCCACTGATTGATTTTAGTTAATACGATCTGATCCATATTACAGATGGGATGTAGAATAATTGTTAGCCTAGCATACATAAGATGTGTTATGACACTAACAACTAACGCTAAATGCATCAGCCAGACCATTGTTGTGGAGTTGTTGGAAAGGGGAGAATACACATGTATCTCTAACTTACAACCAAGGATCAAACACTAGAAATCTATAACTATAAGACCTAAAGAGAGGCATGTTGGTCGATATTGTTTAAAGAATTTTATGTTGCATCTTAAAATGAAAGAAAAATTTTGTAAATCCATTTTTCTTTTTTTTTCATAGTAGAACATTTTTTCTAGTGCTTAAGGGTGGGGCAGATTATTTGACAAATGAGTGTTATAATTTTGAACCCTTACAAGAAACAAGACAGAGCATATAAAAATGTAAGAAAGGGATTGTTAAAGAACAAAAAACAGAAGAGATTTAAATATTTGTAATTTTAAATGACATGACTGTGTGACTTGACCATGATTTAAGTGTTTGAATTCTTCATTATATTGACTAGAAATTACCCTGATAATTTCATAAAGTAATTTAACTTTTTAAACCCAAGAGGCCACGGTGCAGCCAGTAAAATCACAAAATATAACAGAAAAATAAAAAAATACCCTCTCTCCATTTATAGATCTATCTAAAACCCTCTGTCAAAACATGGAATAGGTGTGTGGGCTTAAAGGGTTAATTACAACATAAATAGTGTTATTGTCTTGTCCAGCTGACTTCAAACAAGACTTTAAACAAAGATGAAAATCAAACTTTTCAAATCGCATGTTTATGCACTATCTTGGAGAATTTACGATACATAATTATTTAACGGTAGAAGATTTTATTTTTTATTTTTTTCAAAATGAAAGTTTAGAGGTGCTAGCACAAGAGCACATTCAATGTGCACAACTTATTAAATTATGCAGGGTGATGGGAAAGGGTTAAACTCTAAACCCTACCTCCCAGCTGATCTAATCTTCTGCAGGTCATGATCCAACACCACTTTGGCTGCTGGACCAGACTCAACTGGAGCGTTGCACTCTTGGGCTAACTGGAGTCTGAGCTGGGCATCAAAATCACAGCTGCGCCGGTGACAGGGGGTGCACAGCAGCAGCACATCGTGTGAACTGTGGTCTTTCAGTGCAAAAGGAAGATATCTAAGGATGCAAAAAGGTATCAATATCATATTTGGAGGTATTTTTGGAAAATTATCTAAAACGTCCCTTAAAACGTCCCGTATTTGTTTTAAAGATTTAAAAGCACAAAATTATCCGTAAAAAAAAGAAGATCCCAAAACACATATGCACAAACTCATTGTTTAATAGAAAAAGATAACAAAGGGTTTGTGAGTGAATTTAATTTTGCAGCAAACATAAGCGACTAAAAAAAAAAAACAACAACAAACAAAAAAGTCAACACTGTAAGATTTGCTTTGCTAATTAAATAAACCGTCATTATTTTGCGTCCCATAAATCTCATTTTTTTCCCCTGTAATATTAAGTGCAAATTCTTCTTTTCTTATTCCTATTTTTTCAGCGTAATTGTTTTATTGCTCATGGGCATGTCATTTTCAAAATTACCTTAGCGGATTAATAAAGTATTATCCTACCTCATTTTATCTTATTATTTCTTGCAAAAAGAGAATACCTTGACAAACTCTACCACTATTAGATATTAGTTTTTATTCATTCTCTAAGACCTCACTTTCTGTACTCATACGGTATGACAAATTTGCGGATGTAATCCTTGTCATGTCCACAGACAACGCATATGTTTTGTTTTTCCTGTTTGTAGAAGTTCATTTCTTCCTGAGGCCTCCTGGCAGGTTCAAAGCGAAGCCTCACAGTAAGGGGGTTGTCGTGTATTTTATCTGGAAGTGGGATCCATTATTTTAAAATTCTTCAGC
>RQTK01000822.1:190820-234250 GCA_003991915.1 Elysia chlorotica
TAATAATAATAATAATAATAATAATAATAATAATAATAATAATAATAGGAACAATAATAATTATCATGTCACTTACCAGCAAGTTCTTTGTCCAAATACCACTGAGCTTTTCTTGTATCACAAGTGCAGAGCATTGTACCATCTGGAGCCTCCAACTTGCAGTTGTCCCACAGAGGTCTTTTCCTCACAGAGTATGCACTTGAATCCTTGACTTTTCCATTTACTTTTGGTGCAATGACCTGAATTGGAATTGGATAATCAATTATAAAAGCACTTAATCTTCTAGGTTGGAACGAGTGAATAAAAATATGAACCTTGTCATCACTGACATGTATCCACAGTTCGTTTCTTCTTGAAAAGAAAATAAGCTTTCATACAATCTCAATATGTAATATTTTACTAAATATTATAATACTATTGTTTTCCTTATTTGCCCTTAATAACCCTTCCAAACCGCAAATCACATCTTTGCCTCTTTTTATAATACAGTTTTAACAGAGATAAATAGCACCTAGCAGAGAAGGATACCACAAGTGCCCCCCCCCCTCCCCCTCTTTTATCTGTGTCACACTCTCTTATTTAAATGAAGAGTGAACATCCTCAAGGTGGATAAGACCAACATTCTAACATATTCCAACTAAATAATTATCTAATCTATTCCAACGTTATCTCTGTCATAAAGGTGAGTGTGGTCATTGTCTGTTTAAATTTTTTAAATATTTCATTAGTTTTCTAATCAAAGCATATTTTACCATCACATTAAACTAAAATAACACAGGCTAAAACACTAGGGGTATAAAACAGAAACATGACGCAGTTTACGTCTCGTCATAAGCCTTCTTATTCTTACATTGTTTCGAAGAGACGTAAGTTGCATCTTGTTTGTGCATTCTAACCTTGATTTTTTTTAAATCCACCGTCTTAAATATAGATGAAACAAAAAATGAAACTAACCACTCCTTTATTATCTCCTTTGTATGAGTAAGGAGCTTCCACAATCCCTTGACACATAGATCTTGCACACTTCCAAAACATCTGCAGTTGCTTATCGTCAGGTTTGCTTCCATAATCGTCTTGAACTCTGAGATAGTCATGAAATCTGTATTTGTCTATTCTCCTGGAGGAAGTTTCAGAGTTAGATGCTGCATTCTTCTCTTGATGAGAAATTTCAGCCATTGTCTTACCATTACTGATGCAGTCTCTTGTGCTATCTGTGTTTTCCATTGGTTCGGTGTGATTCTCAACATCTGAAGTTGTAGCGATGGAGTGACTGTTTGTTGAGCGCATAATCTGAGCTCCGTCAGCTTGATTCGTATCCATACTGGCTATTTCAGTGGTTTGAGGCATGTTCTTTTCATTGGGATACTGAGATCCTTGGGCCATTTTGGCATAAACAATTTGAACAAAAATATCCACAGCAACTGCTGCATCTGTGGCTGCATACTCAATCTGAAAGATAAAACATTTATAAAGATTTATACTAAAGAGAGGAATCAATTTATGCAAAAGCACTACCCATAAAACAAAACAGAAATGTGAAATATATTACATAGAAAAACTTAAAAGAAATACAATAATACTTATTTCAAATTTTATAAGATTTGTTACCTGATCATTGGTATATTGCTCTGCCTCCCAATTGCCACAACGTATGTTTTGACTTTTACTGATGTCAACATCAAGCACTCCATTTGCTAAACCTTTCAAGCCCATTGATGAACTGATTACAAAAAGAAAAATAAGTTAACAAAATAAAAATGTTTAAAAAGTTATATATATGAAAGAAACTGTGAAACGATTCTAGTTTTGAGCAGCAGAGCTAAATTCATATGGAAATCTTAAGTTCCAAATTTTGTTGTGACTTTATCAATTAATATACAGGTAAATTCTCTTCATTATTTGTTAGCAAAACATCCTCATACCTCCATTTAAGAATGAATATTTTTTTTTTTACATCTGATAAACAAAGTTTAAATTTGTTTTTAAATAATCCCTCTTTGAGATTAAACGTAAACATAGTACCAAGGCAGCATTACTTAGGGTAATATTGGATTTTTTATTAGCCAGTGATGAAGGGAGAGTGTCAGTGTTTGCATTATAAATTTGAACTAATGTGCTTTGTGAAACTGAAATTGAACAGAAATGAACCAAAAAATGTTTTGCTTCGTTCCCCAACCCCATCCCCCTCCTCTCTTTTTTCTCCTGAAGATGTTACTTTAATGATTGTTATAAATATTGGCACATACCAGTGAAAGACTCCTCTGACTCTTTTCAGCATATGCCTAAGGTCGACACATCCAGCAAGGTGCAACCCAAAATTTTGAAACAGTTTTTTCCCATCCTCTACAACAGCCACTCCAACTTTCAAAATGCTAACAAAGGGATTAAAAAGGAATAAAGCACTGTCACAACACATGCACATTTGTTATGCCTCTGTACTAAAAACAATTAACTAGATTCATTTTTTTTTTATTATGAACCTGCATGTAATTCTTGATAATTACATGTTTACAATGTTGAAAAAAACAAAAACTTAAAATTTGCTTTTGTCAAAAACATAAATTATTTATATTTCGTAATGGAGAACTGTCACAAAGTAAATTAAAATGTATTAAAACAGAATAAAAAATTAATATTTTTCAGAGGAAAAAACAAAATAAATTTGTACTTCACACTCATCAAACAATGTGAAGTGACTTGTATAAATCAAAACTTGTATGCGAATAATTTAGCAACAATATTTAACCTGTCTGACACAATTATCAACTATAACAATTGTTTTACATCCATAGAAAATATCAACCTTTTATCTGCTAGAAGAGACTTCAGAGTTGCAGGAAGAGAAGAGCCCAGTTTAAACAACCTGACAAGCACACAGCGACCACTGGGAGTGGCTAGCTGAAGAAGAGCAACAGGCCGTTTCTGTACCCATTCGCAATCTAAACCCAATACCTGTGTGGATAGAATCATTTAAAGATTGTAGAAAAAAGTTTTTGTGGTTCATTTACTTGTTTTAAGCATATATTTCGAGACAGATTATACTTCACTTTCTGCTTTGTCACCATCACCCCACCCAATTCTCCTTACCCACACATCCAAACACACACAGCTTTTTTTTTTTTTAATATTTTAATATGGAGTACATTTTATTTTTTAAAAAATCTAGCGTTATAAGGGAAGAAAGAAGATCCCTCCTAAAATCCACTTTAACAAAAATACATGTATAATTATGGTAAAAATGATTCTATTAAAAAAATGTTATAACTTGAACTTAATTGATTTTAAAAATATATTGCACTCGGTAAAAAACGAAATAAGTACTGTTTCACTAACCTTGTATTCATTTAAATCAACAGGCCACATGTGCAAAAGAAGAAAAAAAGCCATTCAATTCGAAAATTCAGGGAGAGAAAAAATAAACCTTACCCTCACAGATTTTATGTCTTCCATAAGAACCTCGTAGATTTCATCCCAATCCTCTGGTTTGTTGACAATGTGAATGGAACGACCAATTCTAAATTGTTTTCTTTTCTTTCTTTGAAATTGTTTCAAAACAATCCAGGAGACTAACAATGTTGCTGATGAGAATAGTGTGAACATAGGAACGATTAAAAAGCTGTAACAATATATTTATTTACTTCAGACTATAACAAAGTAATGATAATATTGAGTTAAAAACTTGCTAATGGAAGGGTGATTTTGCTTATTGCACCACATGTAACAGTAAGGCATTATTCAATTATTGGCAGTCAAATTTGCAATATGATTCAACCATTTGAGTATATTGAGGAGGAAGTAATTTCTTTCCTCTTGCATTCCTTATTATGACATACACACTGCTCCCGCTGCTACATTATTTTTACTCTTCCTTGCCTTCCCCTTTGATTCAATCTTATTTGTGTTACTCTCCTCTATCTTTACCATATCACAGGCTCTGATTTACATTACATCTCTAATTTCTGATTCATTCATGTGAGTCATACATTTCTGCAATTATATAATATTCTTGATGAAGGAAGAATAGATCATCCAAAGTCTAAAATAAACATCCTAATTGATTATTTGAATCAGATTTAATTTTTTCATGTACGTTGTTAATCACCTACATTTTGTTCATACAATATGTATCTTGATTCCAATTTTAAAATAATATGTTATATAATAGTCTGAAAAAAGTTGTAAACCTAAATTTGTATTTATACTTATGTAGTACCTGGGGGCAAAATAATTTTTTTACAGTTAACTTTCCTTGTCGATGTAATTTTATTGAAAAAGTAATTTCAATGTCTTTTTCTTTAAACGAAGCACAAAATTACAGATCAAATCAATAGATCTTTCCCTTTGATCTCTTTCATTTAAATTGTTACGACAATTTTGTGTGAAAAATCGCAAAACAAATTATCATCAATAAAAAGTGATTCAAATTTATAACCAACCTCCGGCTGCAATACCACTCAAAGCCAGAGCAGTGAGTCGTAGTTTTAGTGTAGTTCTCATGGTCTTATTCGGAGAAGATAAAGCAGCCTGAAAACACAAAATTTGAAACATTTGCTACTGTGTAAGGAAAGGATTGTGAAAGTTTATACAATCAGTAACATTGTACTTGTATACATGCTCAATTTTGTCTATGTAGATTTACCTAGATCTATAGATTTCCTAATCCTAGATCGCCGAATCACTCACACAATAATATTTTACCTTAATGACACTCACTCATTTAATAAAGGTGTGTAATTTTTTAATACAGGTAGATGGTGTTGTATTTTTTCTCTATAAATAAAATAAATTATTAGACTTTGATTAGAATTTAGATCTAGATAACTAGTTTACACTATAATCATCAATACATTACTAAGTTACCAAAGTAAAAAAATAGAGCAAGGTAGAAACAAAAGTAAAAGCGAAACACGCGAAATAGAAATAAGGAAGTGGCTATTTGTCCGGTAACCGCGGCAGTCTTGGGTTGGATTGCTTGGTGATCCAACTAGGATAGGTTTGGACAAATTGCTTGGTGATCCAACTAGGATTGGTTAGGACAACTGTCTCAGTTAGAGCCATATTAGGATGTGTTTAAATCTGAAGGTGACAAAGTAGTAGTAGTAGTAGTAGTAGTAGTAGTAGTAGTAGTAGTAGTAGTAGTAGTAGTAGTAGTAGTAGTATATAATCTGGGGGCTAGGCTAAGGCAGAGAACATAGAAACTCGGGTTGCTGAACGGCGGCAATCGGGTGCTGCCGATCGGCGGCAAAGTCGCACTGAAAGTCTAATGAACATAGACACGCGGCAATGCCGTACCATTTTATCAGTTATATCACCCATTTAGCAATAAATAATGGCTTCTTCAATTGATGAAGACGTTTTGTTGGCAGAAAGCAGATGCAGAAGCGGAATATCTTTTCCAGTAATTGCAAGTTTACCCAGAGAGATTTCATTCATACACAAATCTCGGCACGTTCAATTACATTTTAGATACGATAAAAATAGGTTGAGCAATGCATGGTGTAACTTTCACAACCCGATTTTACACGAGGAACGGCTGATTGTCAAGCTGAGTTGTATCATTTTACATCATGTCATGGTCAATTTTTCGGTGAAATTAATTTTGAACGCTCTTCCACACATCCCTCCATAATGATTCTATTGTAATTGTTATTGACCTTTGAAATAAATCTCGGTGAGCGTCGCTAGCTTGATGACATTCGCATTGGCCTATTGAAGCAAAGTTCCCGAGTTAGAAACCCCGACCGTAAAATGACATTTGATATTGAAAGGTTTCGTTAAACGGCATAATTTTAATCTGTAAACAAAACAAAACCTTGAGAAGCTCAGAAAGCTACCTGTTGGATTAACAAACTAAAGATTAATGTCCTCCTGTGAGTTCAATTTTGGACTTTGTTTCCCGCTTCTTATCACTATGATGTACCGTACTTGGGAGAGTGGATAGATCAGTGGTTAGATATTTGCTTCCATTAAACCAAAGAACAGGGTTGGAATCCTGATCAGTGCATGTTTGATTTTCGCACTTTTCTTTCTCATAACTGTCGATGACATTACATTGACATTACTTTCAATGTTTAAAAGCGACGTCAAACTACCATGTGAGCATTTTTGTACCGCGTTTTGAAGTTGAAAAAATTCGGTAAATTTCAGAAGTTACATATTCAGAAGAAAAAAATCTCAGGACGTTTTATCTAATGGGTAGTGTTATGATATTACATGTACAGCTTCTACACTAAAGAAATAATCTCAGGACATTGTATCGAATAGGTACACTGACATATCCCCAAACATTCACGTAACCTCACACCATTGAATCCTATCATACCACCATCCTTGTTATAAAACCACCTTTTTGTGATCCCAAGGTTGGTTTTATAAAGAGGGTTGACTGTATACACATTAAAATTGTGAGGAAAAGTATGCCATCGACAACACATCCCGGCGCGAGTCGAGCGGCAATAAGTAAAATTGGGTTTTGATAGATTTACCCGCCGCTCGGCAGACTTTGCCAAGAGGCGGGAACATTTTGCCGAGCGTCCCGACTCGGGATTTTACAGCTACACTATGTGTGCTGACGCACGATAAATGTGTGCTTTTACGGCGCGACAATACTTGTGCGTGCATTTTAACAAAACATTATGAAGGCCTGTAATGCTTTTTTTTTTTTTATTTAGATGAGTTTATAATTTTTGCCGCACTGAAACCCAAAACTGTGTAACGATTTTAAACCCAAATGAAACAAAATAAAAAAAAAGCAAAAACAACAACAAGCAACCAGTTGGAACTCAGCAAAAAATAAAAACAAATCAAAACTTATCTTAGTGCAGGTCTACATTTTTTCGACGCCCGGTAAAAAAATATTGACATCCTAGTGTAATGCCGTAAAACAATATTCCTATTTTCTATTTGTGGTGTTTATGGTCTCTTGACTACGAAAGTGCAATCATGGCCTTGATAGCCATGATCGTGAAGCGAAGTTGATGAAATGCACTGGTAATTCAGGATCCTTACTAAATATAGACATTTTTGAAAATCGAGTTGGTTATTTTGCATAATTAATATTTGTGGATAATATGCCTAAATAGATTTAGTATGTATAGTGTATCTCAAGATTATGGGCTACTATTACTAGACTCTGACTCATATTCTCTGATCACCGTAGGCTACATTGTGGAAGACAGACATAAGTCTAGGTGGTAAACTTCTACCTTAGGCCTATTGCACGAATGGATACATTTAATATTTTTTTTGAATAGAAGCTATTTGGTTCATGCAACTAAAAAAACAACAATCATAATGACAATAATAATAACAACGCACTAGCAGGCCAAGCCTAAGAACAAAATAAAATTTAAGATTCACAGAAACTATGAGAATATAATTATGTTGAAAATGGAAAATGAAATAGATCTACCAACAAATGTAAAAAAATTGATCTACACTGCCTGCAATAATTATACATAAAAATTGCATAAGTATACTACTCTACCAGTATATCTGTTATAGTGACTTTCATTAGTGGCAAAAATGCGCCATTTGTTGCAAAACTGTTTTAAAACAATTAACTTTCTCTGCATCCCTATAACATTGTCATCAAATAGGCAGAGATTGTCATGAAATAATAGATGTAATGCATGATGAATGTCGTTAACCAATAGTCGAGCGGGAGTACAATTTGTTTGAGACAACTGCATACCAATTAGGGAATTAAGGAACAAAAAAAAATGAAGATGGACATCTGTTACATTGAACAAATTTAGTGTTACTATTATGTTAAACATTGTGAAAAGCAACATCTATATTGCATAAAGCAAACGCAAACTACATTTATAATGACTATCACTGAAACTTACTTCTATTGATATTACTACTTCTACTGCATATGACTCTCGCTACCCTCCTAAAACTCATTTTTTTTAATAAGAAACTGCTAATTTTGAATTGACTGAATTTCTGCTCTTTAAATTAAATTATGCCTTGAACCTGCTTTTAATTTACTCTTATTAGTAACTTTTAAACTTTCTGTTATTTGTCCTTTGTTTGGCAATCTTACACCTCTTTCTGATGAGAAAAGGTAGCTTATTTGGTAGAGCAAGCAGATTCTGATAAAGAGTCCATTGCTCTGACCCCCAATCTTTCTGGCTATTTACAGTGTAATGTAATTGTCTGAGAAAAAGACCTCGTACCCAGAAAAATCATAGATTGTCTCCCTCATAATTATGCTGCCGTCTAGGCATGTTTTTTTTCTCTCTCCCACTGTATTTTTTAAATGCTCACCTTTTCTCTTTTCAATTTGGATTGAGCATTCATTTCTTTCATGGAATGTGCTCCTATTGTGTTTATATAATTAAGAGTATAATTCTTCTGAAAAATAAATGTTGATAATATACAGTAATTTATTTGAAACACATGCTTTTTTTAAATTAAAATTCTTAATTCACTTAATTTTCTTTATTCATTACAGATACAATCAAACATGTATAAACATAGGAAAAAACTTTCAAAAGATGAGTCTGGAGACTCATCAAGACCATCAACATCCAATTCAGGTCGCTCATCACAAATATCAAATTCTTCAAGTAAAACAACATCTCGTTCCACAAATAATGAAACAAAGTTGCAAAGTGATGGGCACAAAGACATCAGTCCAGGTGTCTCAACTAATGCTGTTTCTTATGGTGAAGCGGGGGGTGTCTCAGCAGGTGAAATTAGGCCCAAAAGTAAAGAAATTAAAGTAAAGACAAAACAGATAGATGGAAGTGAAACAGGAAGTGGGAAAGGTAAAGCTGCTGAAGTACCAAAAGATTTGGGAAAAGAATCGTCAACAGGAAACAAGGCTGACAATAAACAAGTAACATCTGAACTTAAGTCAGTCAATTTGGACTCAAAACCAGTTGCTTCTCAGCAAAGCAATATTCCCCAACAA
This sequence comes from Elysia chlorotica, assembly GCA_003991915.1. NCBI lineage: Eukaryota > Metazoa > Mollusca > Gastropoda > Plakobranchidae > Elysia > Elysia chlorotica. Next base: position 199,744 of record RQTK01000822.1, read on the forward strand.
TTAAGTGATAAGTCACAGCTAATGACATCTCAAAAAATGAAAGTTACTTCTACAGTGGTACCATCCCCCACACCACCTCCACCATCTCTTCCACAACAAGTAGTCCCACCACCACCCCCTCCACAACAAGTCGCCCCACCACCACCACCACCCCCTCCACAACAAGTAGGCCCACCACCACCACCACCCCCTCCACAAGAACCTCCCTCACATGAAGAAGGTAAGGGAGATGACAGAGGATGGGTCAACAAAATGATTGAAAAATCTGTTAATGAATATGCTAAAGGAGCCACAGGAAAAATTGGCTCTCTTAAACTAGATCCAAATGAACTTTTGAATCAAAAGAGAAAACTGAAGAGAATTGATCGTCACAGCGAGTATAATCCAGGTACGTCATAGTCACTAAGACATTCGATTGAATGATTGAGTAATATTTTATTGAAAAGTTGAGCATTTTTAAATTTTCTTATCTGCATTTGAATCATAATTATTAAGAAGTTTTGTTATTGTTTCAAAGTGTTTTTTTTTTAAATTTATTGTAGTTATTATTACCTGTGCACTGTTACGGCCCCCTTTCAGGTGTTCTGCCATTCATATTTTATGAGAGGTAAAGAGTTTTACAATAGAAAACTGTATATAAGAAACATATAACTCACTTACATCTATTTCTCTATTATGTTTTAAAGTCACCTTATCCAGGAAAGAACTGTTTGAGGAGGAATATGAAAGAATGGGAGAAGCTCCACCAGAGCATTTACCCCTGAATATCATAAAGGTAGCTAATTTACTATAACTGTGATTATAATTATATTATTATTATTATTATTATTATTATTATTATTATTATTATTATTATTATTATTATTATTATTATTATTATAATCATCATCATGATCATCATTATCTTCATCATAATCATCATCTAAAAAATCATGACAATTTCTATGTATTGTTCATTTTATGGGACTTAGAATTTGCTACTTATTATTGTCTTTCCTTAAATCTACCTTTGTATGAATTTGTCTAATTTATAATGTTCTTGTGGACAATAATGAGGTACTTTTACATTGATTTTGCTTCGTCAAATGAATGCTTATCAGTAGAATACACTGTTTAATATCATTTATGAAATTTTTTTTCAGCAAACCATTGTTCAGCAAAATATTTCAGCTGATTTGTGTAACCTGAACCTTAATGGCATTGATCAGGTCACAGATTTTTTATTTGCTCTACTGATACCTGGTAACATATTTCTCAACCTGAAAAAACTACTTCTCAACGGTAGGATATATTTCTTTTTTGAATAAATGATTTTCATGAATTAATTTTTGTATTCATAGTGTATACCTTTTTCTTCTTTTAAACCCTTTATTTTGCAATATGTATATCATTTGAGGGATAAAAGTATATGTGATCCAGCTAACTATAGATTTAGAACCGCAGATTGCTGAAAGATTGTTGACTCATCAAGAAATATTAATGTATCCTCTATTGCCACCATCATTTTAAGTGTACAATGTATTAGAAAAAAAAATTATGAACAGTACTATTTTTTATTTGAAAAATAAAAAAAACCAATCTTTTGAGCTTCTTCTTTTTTTTTCCTTCTTTAATAAGGTTGTCTTAATGTGACTGATCAAGGAATGAAATGGATCGCTAAAATTTTCCCCAATCTGCAAATGGTAATTTTCTACTATGTGTTCGGTTCTTTTTTTACTTTAACCCAGTCAAAAGGTGATGAGTTAAGATCTGTAGAAAAATCAAAAGTGAATTGAAATTTCCCATTTATGCCATTTGAGGTTCAAAGAAACATCTATCTGATGATATGAAATCAATAACCAATCTAACTTATTTTATATCTTTTATCTTGTAAGCTTAACGTTTTGGACACCAAAAAAGTAGCTTAGAATATGTAATTTTGTCATCTCAATCGCTATTACGTATTTATCTGTAGGCAAAAATGCTAAAATTTGTCCTAATTGAACCTAACTTCAATTATACATCAAGTTGTTATTCCTTTCATGATACAGTTGGAGATCAATGCCTGCAACAAAATTACAGAAAAAGGCTTGCATCATTTATTTGTGGGATGTCCAGCAATTCAGAATTTGTCTGCTATGGCCACAGATGCATGTTTAATACCAGATTCAATAAGTACGTGTTCCTGAGATATAAGTAGCAGCGGAAGCTAGAAAAAAAGTTTCCCTGAAAACTATTTACGATTGTTTTATTTTTTTTAATAAAAAAAAATTACTGTATGTTACTTGAGCTTGCGAAACACTTAGGTGTGATTATCATCATTTTCTGTAAACATATCACTTCCATGATTCAAATTGCCTGGTATGAGGGAGAGTTTATTTCTAAATTTGAAATAGATCTATTTGTCTTGGGGTGATGAGTGGACAAAATATGCTGTTGGGTCTGATGCATAGAGTTTGTTGACAGCTGAGAGATGAAAGCTGTGTTTATAAACAAAACCATTTATATAATAGTCTATAAACAAAACCATTTACATATTTATAAAGAAAATTATGAAGCTGATGTGAGTAAATGTAAATTTATCAATCATGGCTGTAGCAGTTTGAAATAATTGTCTCCTTTGTCCTGACACAAACAATCATCATATGAATATTTCTGTTTGAAGAATATTTTTTTCTGTTCTCAACGCTGTTGAGAGTTGTTTTATTTTAGCTGTTATTTTTATTTTTTTTTAAAAGTAATAGTCATTTTTTTTTGCCCTTAAAATTTCATGTATAAATTTGTAGATGATTGGCCTCTAAGATCCCTACAAGAACAACACATTTTTCTTTTCGAAATAATTGTTTACAGTTTCATGTATAATATCTGTATTTCCAGTGACAACAAAGTTACCCAAGGGATCCATACAGCGATTAGGTGCCCCTATCATTACAATAGGGCGTAAATTTAAAGAATGTATGGGAGGTAATTATTCTTTGGCATATACTTGTTTTTGTTATGTTTACTTTTTTTTTTATTACTTCTATTATAGGCCATTCTAGCAATAAATATGAGTTTATTTGGTAAATGTTGTTTAAGGTGAATTTTGAAGCTTAAATGTAAAGGATGTCATGATATTCTCATCAAGCATGATCCAATATAATTTTGTAAGACATGAATGGACTGATAGAGATCAATTACTTTTTGTAATGTTATTTCCTTTTGGTTTAATTTTGAGTTCATACAAACACTTATTCTAGACAACTTTTTTTCAACTTTTAATTAAATATGTTTTGACACAAGGTTTTAACTCAAAGGTTCTAATTGGTAAGCACAAAAAAGATTTCACTTTTCAAATTATTATAGTGCAAAAAAATTGTAATAAAACCTCTCCACAAATTTGTTTTTCCTGTTTTTATTTGGACCTCTGAAAATCATCATGGAATTTCTTTTTACAGCCATGCCTTACGATTTTAGAAAATAATCTTCATTGAACAATGTTATAGTCAACAAAACTTAGTTTTTTAGGTTAAAACATCGGCTTACTCAATTTCATAAGTTTATCATAAAGCATGAATCAACACAGCTGAAGATTCTAAAATCACTTGAAAATATAGAAAATAAATGAAGGCTTATTTTAGTGAAAGCAAAACCTATTTTCATATCTTTATATGTTTAAAAAAATATTTTTTTTTTACTAATTTTTAAATTTTTTTTAAATTTTAAGGCTCAGAGACTGAGAAGTACTTTGAAGAATCCAAGAAGAAAGTTATTATATTGCGAGAGGATTCTGTAAAAGAAACAGTCACTCCATTGCTGACTGGAGATGCCTCCAAGAGCAACAACTTCTTTAGCTACAAACAGTGGCATGCCAATATCCAATCTGAATCTGTGCAGTCCGCGATGATCTACAATGTCTTTGAAGTTCCAGCACTTTCAGTAAGATTTATTTAGAATCTTAAGCTTTTGCATCTTTTATTCCTTGCTTTATCTTTTTTTAAAGGAGATAATGTGATTTTACGTTTTAGCCTTTTCTTATATGTTTGAGTCATTGCTCTCCAGTGTATCCAAGAATCAAACTCTTTATCTTTTACCTTTTATTTCCCTTTATGCTAGAAATGATAAAATTTGCCGTAAATGAACCCAACTCTAATTTTATGTCGAGTTATTTTTCCTTTTATGACTCAGCTGGAGATCAACGCCTGAAATAAATTACAGAAAAAGGCTTGCATCTTGTATTTGTGGGATGTCCAGCGATTCAGAATTGTTTCCAGATTAAAATAAAGTTTACACCTCATGAGGAAAGCAAAGATAATTTTTTAGATTCAGAAGTTCAGTTCAAACCTTTCCTTGTCTAAAGGTAGATTCAAATATATGTTTTTAGAAATGTATAGTAGAGAAAAAAAATAGTTTGACAGAGACATCGGATTGTTAAAAGTATTGTGTTTTTTTTAGCAATGTGTTCTTTGACTGAGACCAAAAAAGTATAAACAAAGATAAGAGTAGCATAAAAATGAATAAATAAAACAGAGGAATATAGACTATAAAAAGAAAATATAAATTTAAAAAAATGGTTTGAAGAGATAAGGTTAGTTAGATAATATTTAAATGTCAATAATTATATTCCTCCCTTCTGATTGTATTTCCCATATAGACTGAAGGTAACTTGTCTCATTTATATCATAATTATATGATCATAACAATAATAAAAACAGTAATGAGAAGAATAAAAGTAATGTTGATAATAAACAAATAATAAAAATAATAATAATAATAACAATAATATAAAAAAAAGAAAAAGAAGAAGAAATAGATTCGTAAATGATAGCAATCACATTGATTAAGATGATAAGGATTATAATAATGGCCATCATTTGTTTAAAAAAATACATATGTCAATAATCGACAGTAACAGTAGATTACTATGATTGTTTTACTTTCTTTTCAAGCCTCTTCAAGATACTTTAGTGTCGGATGGATCAATTGTCCTTCTCGCATGCACACCTCCACATAAGTCTGAGGAAATGACAATCTATGCCCACAAAGTGGTACAAATAATGGCCTCTGTGATGGTGAAGGTATGCACATGTCTTTTACTGAAACATTGTTTTCTTTTATGTTTTGTTTTGTTTGTTTGCATTTTATACACGTAAATGTATTTTTTCCTGTTGTTTACTGTTTATACTTAATCAATTTTTGTTTACTCATTTTCTTTTGCTTTCATTCTCTGGAAAACTTTTGAAATACATGAAACTGCTTTCTCAAGCAGAGATGGCTTTTAGTTCCTTGAGTGTTGAATAATTTTATTCAAATAATAAATTATAGATGTATTCATACATCATGCAAGAAAATGAATTAGAAGTTGTAATTGTTTTTGCTTCTCATCACTTAAGGCTATGGTAACCGGCACATCAAAGAATAATCACGAAAGTTTTCAGCTGCCATTATAGTCCTTACAGATTAAATTATTTAACAGAAACAAGGATCATAATGTTATGACTGCTGTTAAGTACCAGTTTTGAATTTACAATTTTACACTCTAAAGACATTACATTTAAAACTGCTTTTTAATATTTTCATGCCTGTAAACAAATTATTTAGTTTTATTACATATGGGTAACTGGAAACAATTAAATCCAAACTGCCATGTCAACTATTCTTTATCACCAGTGTTCAGATGTTGTATTTCTCCTGGTAGAGCTGTCTGACAACAGCAATACTTCTGTCAAAGATTTGTTGCAAACTAGAATTGCTTATCTTGTTGGAGCACTGCAAGCAGCTACTTACGATTTGTATAAGTGAGTGTGAAATTTTAAGTGAACAACCCTTTTGAATTGCCAAATGACTAATTACAATATTATTAACCCTTGTTTGCAATTGAGAATTAAATCTTTCCATTTCTACCACCTCATTAGGTCCCTCTCTGTATCTCATTGTCTCTGTTTATCTCTCTCCTTCTCTGTGTGTGTGTCACTCTCTATCTATCTCCTGTTCACCCTCTCTCTCCCCTCTCTCTCTCTCTCTCTCTCTCTCTCTCTCTCTCTATCTATCTCCTGTTCACCCTCTCCCCCCTCTCTCTCTCTCTCTCTCTCTCTCTCTCTCTCTCTCTCTCTCTCTCTCTCTCTCTCTCTCTCTCTCTCTCCCTCCTTCCCTCTCAAGCAATGCTTTTGAATTAACATTCCATCCTCAAAGAGAACTATAATCTTTACAAATTTCTTTCTCACCTCCTTCAAGACGTAACTGGAATCTTGAGTGCCTGGACTTCAAAGGGCAGCAAGGCCTGGGATATGGTATTTCTAGTTTAGATGCTTTAAAGTCTTTGTCAGAGGAGGGAAGACTGGAGATAGTTACAGCGGTAAAAGATTTTTTTTTTTTTCATTTCCGTATACTACTTGCTTTATGTGTTTAGCTTGTATGCATATTGTTCAGGTGCCTTTTTTATGAGAGATTTCACAAGTACTTTTAAATTTTCTTTAATCAAATAACTGAACTGTGTCACATGTTCCCTTTTTACAATCAAACTCTAAAAATTTTGTCTAATCAGCATTCTCTTATGTTGTTCACTTTTTTTTATTGATTGAATAAAACCAAATTTTTATATATATATTTGAAACTGTCTATGATCTCATTTGTCTTATATTACACAAAGTGACAGTCTTTTTTTCCGCTTATTTAAAATTTTCTATTTTTTTTTCAGTCCAAAGAAAACTTTCAGAAAACTGTGTCAGCTGCTCTCATCCAGTGTTCAAAATCTGTGAAGGAGCTTGTTCCGTGGGTGCACTGTGAGTGGTCAGGTGCACTGAGAGAATTTATTGATGATGTGAGTGAATTAGTGTTTATTGCAGGTACCATTCATAATAAAATTTGTATTTATTTTTTTAATGGATATTGGTGAGTTATGAATTTATTTTATGAGTTTTAATTGCAGAGAACAGCCTATATTCATCTTCATTTTGTGGATTTTTCATTTCTAAAATGAAGTGAGCATAGTTGCCTTACAAGTATCTTCTTACTTTTTTTCATTCTTAAGTTGTTGTTTTATTTTTATTTTTTTTTAAAGCCTAGCTATGACATATTTGTTTCAAAGTACACCTTTTGTTGTTTAAAATCATTCTTTTAGATATACATTTTCTTTTTTAACTGAATTTATGCATTCAAAATTTAGTAAAACACATTTTATAAGAAAATTTGTAAACTATTGGTAATACTAAGTTTACATAAAAGCATTTAAAAATATAATAACTATATTTATATATGTGTTAAAAACCATGAAGATCCCCAAAATGCCGGCAACAACTCTGGAGCATATCTCTAACCAACCAGACAAGGCAACACAATCCACTCTTCACATCAGATACGCCTACGCAAGAGTTGGAAAAGTAATCAACTTACTTCAAAACTGGGTGAGAATTTTGTGTGTGTTGGTTCATTTTATTATGTATAAGTTTTGGGATGTAAGCAGTTTTTTTGTTTGTTTAATCAGTATACTTAAAACTTTAGAAAACTTCTGATCTAGCATAACTTTTTAAAATCAACTCTACCTAAATATCGTAATGAGCTGATGTTGTCTTACTTATTATTTTTCAGGGAGAGGCGATGTTTCACTGGCATCCATCAAACATTCTTTGTGTGTCAGATATGGCAGCTTATGAGAGTCTTCTGAAGCAGCTCATGTGCACACCTGCTCCTGATAAAGTCAAGATGTGCTTCAGTGTGAATGACATGCCCTGTTGGAGAGAAGATTCTTTAGAAAGTTTTGCAAAGAAATTTGACAATATTGTAAAGGTTGGTTTAATTATTCCCTGCTTTTTATAGGTCCATCTTTTATGATTTGCTTATTCTTAGGTAACAGTTGGGGTAGATATTAACACATCATTCTCTATTTAAATGATTAGGAAAATTCATTGTTTATAAGGATATTCTGGTGTACTGATATCATAAAATGGCTTACGTTTAAAATTACAGAATTGGGCTTTTATAAACTAAGCATTTAAATATTAAAGTTTCATAACAAGTAGTACATCCTACAAACTCTTTAGTCCTGTTTATGATGTACCGTTGTTAAACTGCAATGTAAGTTAAATCCACTCGTCCGTTCTTTTTCTCATCCAGACCAAACACTTGACGTCTCTACTGAAACGCCAAGGACTTTTCCTATCCATTCCACCACAAATGGTGGAGGGAGATGACCCCAATCATCAGGCAGTGTACCTAAAAATGCAGGATTTGTCTGATGAACCTGAAATCCTGGTAGGTATTGCTCTTTACATTTTTTTAAAATTAACTCACAGAAAAGCATAGGCATATAAAAGATTTGCATATAAATTGTAAAATAATTTTTTTAAACCAACAGCTAAAAGACAAAGATTTCTATTACCGGTATTTGAAGAGTTCTTAGAGAGTTGTACTCTTCACATGCTATACGTGTTAGGGGAGAGGGGGGTGAACAAACTAAATGCTTTTGAGTATATTTCTAACTTTCTAGCTTTTTAAAAAATCTAACTTACAGACTATAACCTTTTGGATAAAACTTTTTTTTTTTTACAGAAACATTTATGGCCTGAGCCACAGCCTACAAACAGGGTAATACAGACCAACAAATGCTACAACTTTCTCCCTGAAATACCAACCTGCTTTATGTCCAAACTCTTCAGGTGAGCCAGAGTTAATGCCAAATTATCAAGATTTAGAAATACTGCATTGTAACAAGTTATAGAGAATCTATAAATAAGAGAAATAGAAGCTATTGCCTAATCTGTCGCTCCGCTCGACAGGGAACTTTCATTTTCGTTTCTCCCTCTGTCTTTGGCTTTTTCAGTGCATTTTTTTTTGTGTGCATACGGGTGAAGAGAATTTCTGTTTTTCTCGTTTTGGCTTTTTTTTTTTTTTTTGGTCAAAATTGAAAAAGTTCCAGTCAGTCACTTCTTTAACAATGTTAAGTCTTTAACAATGTTAAATATGGCCTTTTTCTTTATATTTATACAGATAAATAGATATATATTTTATATATGTTTTTCTCTACAGAACTCTTTTGAAAGTTTTCCAACCTATTTGCCTTTGGAAAAAAGGCTTTTTGGTTCGTCAAGGACCAGTTGATGTGAAAGCAACGTTACTTAGGTACAAAGGAGAAAGGCTGGATGGTACGTTGATTTTTTTTCCTTGAAAAGTTGTAGGTATGACTTAAAGTAATAAAAGAACTGTTTGATCATGGTTCTGAGAGAAAATGTAAAGACATCAAGCAATTTAGAGGTCTAATGTGAAACAACTGAATGTTCTTGTTTTTTTTAAAAATTTTTTTTTTTATTAATTTCATCTTTTCCTATCGCCAAGGCATTGAGCATGAATAAGTTTTACTTTATGGACCTAGTTGCAATCAGGCTTGTATATTGTGCTCTACCTCCATTTTTTAGGTCTGAAAATAAATGTGTGGATTAGATATCTCTTTGTATGACAAAATACACGTCCCAATGCAAATTGATTCAATTTGTTTAAGTCACATTTGACTGACTTATTTGATTGAGTAATTGATACAGCAATCCAGATAGTATACCTAGGTATCCTGATGACCCATTTTACACGTAGCATGATTAGTTTAAAGATTTTACAACTTACATACTTAGATGTGGTAGAGCAGTAAATAAAAAAATGAACTGCAGTGATAACTGTATACGATGGACTGGGTTTGGGCAAAATTTTAAGTAAATCATTGAGATAAGTGTAAGAGTAAGATGCAAATAAAGACCCTTTTATGATTCACAGATACACCTGTGTTAGTGCTTTCAGCCCGTGTTATTCACCTTGCAATGGATATGAATATTAGACGGGATGTTGATAAACAGACCTCCAAGGCAACAGCAATGAAAGTCATGTATGCCTGTCTGAGGCAGGTCATGTCTGTAATAGACTACACCTGTCTAAAGATGAAAGTGTATCCATGTGTGGGTTTCATTTTCAGTTTCATTTTTTTTTTGCCTTAATTATTGACTCATAACAAAATCTTAAGTGTCAATTTGTTTTTAGTTCAAACTTTCTCAAGCTCTGCTCCAAACACTCAATGAATATCTCAAATTTTGCATTATTTGGATTAAAACTTTAAGAAGTGTAATAAACTTGTCCAATTCTTTATCCAGTTTTCAGTTTTAAATTATAGAGACTTGACAATGTAAATCTTTTTGATGTCTATTTAATGTCACTAGTGATTTCTCTCATTATAGGCCTATGATTAACTGTGTAAATAAATACATACACGATTTTTTTTTTGTCCATTAAAAACCTGGGTATTTGAGAAAAACTGCACAAGAAGCCTGACAATAAAGCAAACATAGAGCTTATATTTTTTATAACACAATATTATTGTGTTCCTTTTAATACTTTGTAATACTTTATATTGGGTGGCTATCTCTTAAACTTTAACAAATACCAGATACATGGAATCTACCAGATTGGCATATTAAAGGCTTGTCTCTCAGTCAGTCTGAGATGTAATAAACAAAAGCACACTTTACAAATCCAAGCAAGTTTTTGTTTATTATAATCTCTTACATTTTAACAAGATCCATTGCATACATTGGAAGTCCAAATACTCATTCAGATAAAAAAAGTCTGGTATATCATTGACTTTTGGACTGCTTTAAATGTAAATTCTTTTGCTTTTGCTTAGAACCTGTCTTTATATTAAAGAAGGAAACTGTATAAAGAGTTTTGAAATAATTAAAGATTAGATGTTCAAAATTCCAAGTTACTCTTATATTTTTTGAAAGAGTATTTTTGACAGATGCATGGCACCCACCTTAGATATTAAAATGGTTGCATGCACATCCTTTTCTTTTCCTGATTAAGCTGCCTTCACATCATTTTGAAGTCTTCACCATCATGCTTACCCAATTGCACTGATTATTTTGTTTTGACTTTTTCAGATTACCCTTCCCTGCCCAGAGTGTGCACAATTCAAAACAGAGGAAATGGTCAATATCACACACAACTGGCACTTGCCATATTACATTGCCCTTGCTAGCAAGCGACGGAGTTGCTCTAAACACAAGAATATAACTGCTGCTCTTCTTTGTGATGTGTCTGAGGAGAAAGGAGGTTCTGTTCACTATTTTCTAAATCCAATTACCAACTTTGTGCTACATATGTTATTGCAGTGCAACTTGTAAAACATATATTGATTATGTTCATTTACGTTCATTAAAAACATGGCCAGAAATGATGTAGAGAACGGTTTAGGGGTTAGCATTAATTGGGTTCCTTATAAGAGATATAAATCTTAATGTCAAGATAATTTTATGCCAATATAAAGCTTACTTTACTTTATCTTTGGATAATTGATTATAAAACAAACATTAGCATTAGTCTGTGATGGTCTGACTTAGAGCCAAGCAAATTAAACTTTTGACATGTTAAAAATTATAAAAATTTCAAATCTAATTTTCTGCATTTTTCTGAATCTTAATCTCTAAATTAAACCCATCATATACAGAGGGATGCACCATTCCGTACCACAACTTTTGCTACCAGATGGCAGCAACAAAGATAATTAAACAGCAACAGATGCGATTCCGGTACCGCGATATGGATCCCTCAGAAAAGTTTGTTAAATTGCTAAACCTTTTATCAGATAAAGATTACACACGTTCTTGAAAAAAGTCCTTATTTGCGCAATATTGGATCCCATTATCATTTATAAAAACTGAAAAGGCCCTAATTGTCTGAAAGAATGTGTATTTTTTTTAAGACAGTTTAATTCACATTAGAGTATGACAATTTTGTTCTTTGTTTTTTTTTTTTTTAGTTTTTAATGAGAAAAATTTACATCACTGTTGTCGCAGATTTCTTTGTAATTTGTTCTCTTGACATAGAAAAAGGACTTAAAGATTATATAAATAGAAAAGCTTTAAACTGCCTGCAAAACAAGCCTTGTTCATATAATGATTTAAAATTATGTATGTTGAGCCCTGAACACACATAGATAATTGCGATGTACAATTAAAAAACATACACACAAAAAATGGGTCAGATATAAAAGTTACAAAACAAAAGTTGTCATGGCAGATTTAAAAACTCACACTTTATTATGTACAATTAACCTGATTTGTTATTCAAATTGCAGATGCTATTACTGTGGACGAGATGATGAGGAGCCATGCATGAGGTGTGTTATGTGTTCCAGGTGTCTCAAGCAATTTTCTGTAAGTTGAAGTAAAGATTTATGGAAAACAAATAAAAACGTATGGATCTATGGATCTATTTTAAATCTTTCATGATTACTATGGTAAAAAGCTGATAATTTTGTCTGTCAAAAAATTGCTTAAGAAATAAAAACGCATTTTGAACAATGAGTAAATTTTACTGATACACAATTTATGTGTATTGAAATAGAAAAAGAAGTTGTGTGCATGGACCAAGACGTTGGTATTTTTATATGTATTGGTAAAATTTATACTCAGAAAAAACATGTATGTTTTTTTTTCAAGCCTTACATTTTCCTTAAGACCTTTTACAATCATATTTCCTTGAGCCTATAGTCTTTAAAATGTTGAAAATTAGACTTGGTGGAAAGAATTACGTAAAGAACCCATTCATGTATGATTTTTTTCCTACAGTTTCATTCAAACATTATGTTCTTTAAGTTATTTAAACTGGACATTTTTAAATAAAACACATTTAAAAAAATCTTTTTACTTCAAGAAATTTGCAAAGACCCTCCAACCAGGACATGTGACTTCAAACTGCTTTAAAGTGCAAATGGTCAAAGATGGGGAGCTTCAAGACGATAGCCGCATTTTATCCAACACAAAGGGATGTGTGTATTATTACAAGCGGGGCCACTCCATGCAGATGCATGATACAATGACCCCATTCTACTGGGACAAACTGAGCATATATGCTCTGAAATGTGGGAACTTCTACATCCACCTTACCTTGTAAGGGTTGTAATTATATTTGAGTTCCATGTCCAATGCAAATGAGTGTTACATGACTCTTTGTCTGTTAAAAAAGTTTTCGTTGCTAATGTTTAAAAAAAAATACTATCTAAGCTTTCTGATGGTGACTGTAATGCATTAAATGCTCAGAATTCTTTTGAAATATATAAGGTTTATAGCCCTTGAGATTACATGAAAAGTGGAATGTGTCTACTTCCATACATTATGTTTTCATCCATCTCCATAGTAATGTGTTTATTAGACTTAACTAATAGTGTTTTGATAACTGTGCTGTAAGAAATCACCTTCAGTTCTTATTTTAACCTAAGTTCTTATTATTTCCCATGAAAAAGAATTAAGGTATTCTTAAAGGATTTTTTTTTAATGGCTAAAATTTCGAGTTAACCGAGCAACACATGTTAAAGACTTATACACTTTTTTGAATCTCCAGTGGCTCGGGCATAAAGCTTGAGTTTCACAGCTCCGGCGTCATTGTTGATCAGCATGGAAAGTCTCACACCAGCCTCAGCTGGAAATGCAAAGATGCTTTCCATGTCAACATAAGAATGGAATCAGTGGAGGTATTTCAGCTGCCTTAACCTTTTCACATCACATGATTTAAAAGCCTTTTTCTGGTGTGCACACTACTTTGGGTAATATTCCAAAATTTATAAAAGGTAAAAGCTTTAGATTTTATTATTTCGAAATGGAAGGTGTGCAGGTCAATGCAAATAGGTGCTAGCACAAAAGTATATCAAGGCGCACAATATGTGTAGGGTGTCATGGGAAAAGGTTAATTTTTGTCATGTGATTGAGAATTATTTTTATAAGATACTTGAGAAAACTTATCAAAAAAGTTCAATTAAAAAAAACAACAAAAAAACATGGACTTATTTCACTAAAGCTTTTTTTTATAATGCACTTGCCATCAAAACATCTTAGGACATTTTACCATAAAGTCCATCCAGTAACTGATGTCTATTTGAATTGTGCTTTCCATCTTTGCCATAATAGCAATTTTTTCATATTGTCTGTAGGTAGATTGGCTTTTCTTATAAATAAAGCCTTACTTTATTTTTTTATTCTTTTTCCTTCTTCATTTTGCTGCATCTTTAAATAATTGTAAACAATAATATATTGTTCATTTGTAAATTTAGTGTTAAACTATCTTGAGTTGGCATTAATTTTACAATTCATATAGCATAAGTCTTATGCGGATTTCTATAGTTATAAACTGATCATGAGCTGATGAATAGTTTAGTTGATGGTTCAAGAGAGACCCAATTGATTTCTAAACTAGTTTTACAGCTATGGTGAGGACAATCTATTAAATCTTTTAGCCCATACCACGCATACTTTTATCACATATATTATCATGAAAGACATTTTAATACTTTCTATAACCTAAAGCTGAGAAAGGTATAAAGGAACAACCATTATTTTTTATGTACCAGTAAATTTTTTTTTATTCTTTTAAATTTCACAGCCAGGAAAACGTGTCATGGTGATTATTCAGTTGAAGGAGAAGGAAATCTACAGGGAAGAAGTTCCTGGATGGTACATGAAGTTTGATATCAACTCTGGCAAATTTGGAATATTTATTTTGCATGCTTCTGGGCTAAAGGTATTTTTACTACACAAATATATTTTATAGAGTAGAGATTTTTTTGCTAAAAAAAAAACCCCAACCAAACAGGCTTTCACTTATTTTTTGTTTCTTGCCACATTTCTGATTGTTGTTTTTTTTTTTTTAATATGTACTTTTATTTGTAATTTTGTTTTACTATTAGTATTTCATCATCTTAAATTGATGTGTGTGTGTCTTCACACTATTTGTTTTCAGCAATCATGGAATTTCATAACCAGAGGCAATCATTTTTTCACTGTCGGTTCCACCCTTGAAGTGAAAGATGGTAATGAAGTTCACCCAGCAGTCATCAAAGAGTGCAAGAAAAATGGTTACTTAGTTATTGGTAGGTACAAAATAATTGTGTTTACTTTGGTTTATTATTGATAAGAGTCACAGTAATAGTGAAATGTCCCCATTATTATGCTGTATGCAGGAAATGGCACATCAATTTTTGTCAATATTTATTAAACTTTAAATATGAAAATCAAATTCTTAGAATACCTTATTTATCCAATTTATCTGTAAAATGAATGATCATAGAGCTGAAAAATGGAAACATCAAACATAGAATGTTTTTGAAAAGTGAGTCTGCTCCATATATCTAAAGTGTCTCTCTACAATATTATTGTGTTTTCTAATGACAATACTCATTATGTAGCGGTTGAGCTGAATTTTAAGTAAAATTCAAAATGGAATGGACACGGAAGAAATAAATTTGTGTCTGTGACTTTAGAGGCCCAACTTACTGAAATACTCTGTCAGAGAAAGCAAAACTCTCGCCAAGCTTCATGTTGCCTAGGTTTTCAAGGAAGATCCTGGAGCCAAGTATCACATGATTCAGACTCTGATCCAACCAGGAAGAAAAAATTAAGGCAGTCTGAGCAGAGATCAAATCTGCAACCGTTATATAGGAAGCAGTACACTGTAGCCCTGGACCCTGTCGTAACCCGAGCCCGTGCCTCCTGTAATTAAAAAAAAAAACAAACTCATTTGATTTTCTGTCTTAATCTTTTCACCCAAACAATTTGGAAAAAGGAATGTATTTCATTGATTACTGTATATAGTCTACTAGATTTGTTGAGATATAACTAGTATTATTAAATGTATCGACCAATAAAATATAGAATTGTACCTCTGAATTTTTTTTTTTGCATTTTGCTCAGAAACTAATCAGAGAGAACTAAGTTATATCAACACCAGTCCTGATTTGATGCCTTTTGGGACCACAGAGATGAGAGGAGAATCATTGGCTTCCCAGCTCCCAGGTATATTGCTTATAATGCATCAAATCGGCATTAAGATTCCATGATATTTCATTAATTAGAAAAGATGATAAAAGATTAACCATTACTAATCCCTCAAGGGGAAATTAAAACAATTACATACTTAAGAACACTTGTAGAATTTACACATGATAAAATAAGAAAAAGAAAATATGTTCTCTATAGAGGGAGGGAGAGAATTCTCTCCCTCTCTCCGGGCTTAATGTCTCCTGGGTCCTATACGGTGACAAAAAGAAAATAAAAGCAAGAAAAAATTATACCCAGTTTGCAAGCATTTAAATGACTCTTTTTTTTTTTTGAATACTTGTGTCAGGAAATGTATCCTTACCGTTGAGTTTATAAAGGAAACAAAATTATTGATATCGCTTTGGTGCTCTAGCATTTGCTTTTACATTCTTCCAATGTTTTTTTTTTTCTCTGTCAGAACTGTCAGATGACCAACCTCCCAGAGAACATACGGTGACAAAAAGAAAATAAGAGTAAGAAAAAATTAAAATACCCAGTTTACAAGCCTTTATTTATCTCTTTTTTTTTCAATAGTTGTGTTGGAAAATGTATCCTTACTGTTGAGGTTATGAAGGAAACAAAAATATTGATATCACTTTGGTGCTCTAGTCTAGCATTTGCTTTTACATTCTTCCAATGTTTTTTTTTTCTCTGTCAGAACTGTCAGATGACCAACCTCCCAGAGAACCTGTGTCATTAAAAGCGTTTTGTGCTGTAAGTTGTTAAATACAAGGGTATTAATAAAGTTTATATGGATTACTTATTTGTACTATAAATTTTTACCTAGTCTAACCTTTTTGCTACGCTGATATCGTCTCGGGAAACCATGCAGAACGCTTGTATATGCTTGTATAGGCTCATGAAACCTTAGGTAAACATCACTCTAGGATGGTGGTATCTGCTGCAGATATCAGTTATGCATTTATTTAAGTAGTGATGGTTTATTATTGTGGCGGAATGGTGTCTGAATACGTGACACTTTAAAAAACGTACACAAAAAACAAAAACAAAAACAAAAATAGAAAATATTTTGTATCTAGATCTAGATATGTCCGTAAAAAATTTCTGAACATTTTTAAAGCAGAGACCTACATTACTGCATCTTCAAGGAAAAAAATCTATTCAAATGGTGCACCCATGGGAAATAGTATTACTTTAGGTAGCGCAACCAAAAAAGTTAAATATTTTGCTGCTCTAAATACAAAAATTCCATTAATTGCTCTTTGAACTTTGTAAGCATCAATATATTACTAATAGTAATATTTGTTTTAAAAAAAGTAACAAAAGTGTAAAATAGATTATTATTAACCTCTTTAATATGAGGATTAAAATAAATAAAGGATTGTATGGCTTCTATATATTTAACTTTGTCTTTTATGATACTATTTACCTTCAATTAAAACTAAAGGGATAAAATTGATCAAGGTTCACGGGTGTCCGAAACTTCAAAACTAGCTATTTCTTCTCTCTCTAAACCGATCAAAGTTTCCTCGCAACAACGGTCCAACAAAAACCAATAACAAAGCAGACCCAACAGAGGGTCCATCGAAAGTTCACAGAGGACTTCTCGCTCGACTTTTGGAAAAGTGCATTTTCTTAGACTTCCCTTCAGGTTCAAATATTTTTTCATTCAATTTCTTTCCTTTTGGTTTTATATTAAAGAGAGAGTTCAAAAGGAATTTTTTTTCAATTTCAAAGATGTTAAATATCCAATGTGAAATGTTATGTTTTAACTGAAGAGACAAAATCATAATTATGTCATAATATTAAAAAATAAAAGGGACATTTGTAACGAGAATACTTATCCTCAAGAAAACGCATTTGTTTATTACTTTATTAATCAAGTCATTACAAATTATGTTTTGATTATATGGATGTCGTTCAAAGAGAATCAAGAAATGCTCTTGCAATAAACTTATTGAGAATTTCACTTCTCAATTTATTAAGGTTTTTACAAAGGTGTTTTTAAGAACAAAAAAGGATAGAGTTATAAGTTTTCCACACTATTAAAATAATTAATAATTCTTTTTCATTTGATTGTCGAATTAGGAATCACCACCTTTTTGTCTATTGTCTCTTACAGTGTGGTATGGGAGACAAACACACTTGAAAGAGGTAGTGGAGAGGGCTTTCTACAATGATGGGAAGTTCAATTTCTCAAGTGAGCTGATGTTATACCCTCATTTTTTTTGTGTATTGCTGTAAATATTCAAAATATAAGTTATCTTGATCTTAGGATGCTTTTTGTATTTTACAAAACAGATTGAATAGTGATTTTTAGATCAAAGTGTAAAGTACCTTATCCTTTTCACATTGCATGATTTTAGGCCTATTCCTTGTGTGAACACTATTTTAGGGAATTTTTAAAAAATTGAAAAGGTAAGAGCTATGATATTTATTATTCTGAAATGGAAGGTGTGCAGATCATTCCAAAGAGCCTGTCAACCCGCAACACATGGTTAATAGTTAAAATTAGTGTTGTGGTGAATTTTTCTTATTTAACATGGAATTTGCCCATTTGTACATGATCATTTGTAATGATGATGATTGGAAAATATCACTCCTTAGTTTTTGATCTTCTATGTTCAATTAATTCATATGCATTGCATATATTTGTATATATTTGTTTGTTTAAAGAAATTATTTCACTTTAGAACCATCCTTCTTTCTTGCAGTGAATTGTCTTCTGATGTTACCAAAACTGAGCTCAAAGGAAGACCTTATTATTCCCTCACAAAACATGTTTACATCAGATTTCAAGCTCCACCCTCTCTGCTACTCAAGAGGTGAGATTTTATAAAAAGTTAGCTTTGTTAATATTAAGACAAGTATTCTTCATACAATCTTTTTTATGATATGTTGTAAATCTTTTCCTCAATCTTGGTATCACCAAATCTCTGATATCATGACTAATTTTGTTCATCTCAGGTAAAATGTTTTATGCAAATGCAGTTGACTTTTTTGTCCACCTTCTAGACTTGAAAGAACCTGCAAATTAAGTCTTTATAATTAAAAAAAAGTTATCCTTAAATTAGCATTTTAAACATTCTATTACTTCTAGGACTACTTACTTTGATATTTTTGTCAGGTGAACCCAGCAACATTATGGCAAATTTAGTCATTAAGATTTTGTTATTATAAGATCTGAGCAGGTATAATTTGAAGTAGCACATTGTATGTACATAGCTTATATGTTTGCTTACATGCTCTGCAATTTTATAATGCATAAACATATAGCAGTACAGTTTTTAGTATTAACGAAAATACAAAAGTGTGTGTGTGTGTGGGGGGGGGGTAATCTCATTAGAATATTACTAATAGTAGAGTTTCAATATTTTACTATGTAGAAAATTGTTATTTTGTTGAGTTGTCAGGGTTGTAGAATGACATGTTAACAATTTAAAGACTATTAGATGTTTTATCAGCAAACTATGGATTGCATGCCCAACACACAGCATTTTCCTTATAGATAATGTTTGCATATTTGCATTTAAAGCAATTTTTTGTAAAAGAAAGCCTTTGTTGCTTGGGTTTAAAAAAGTATTACTTTTCCTACAGTGCATACTCATTGACCTACATTTATACTAAAGAAGTATGGAGATTAATTATGGAAACTTTATTTTAAATTGTTCTGTTCTCAGGAGATATAACAACAGTGATGTCCTCAAGTCCCACCAACAAGCAGCAAAAGCAACTTGAGTGTTTCCACAATGTTCACTTGCTCAATAACGAGGGCTTTCCTCTAGACATGTCTGGACCAGTTGGAGATTTTGTTATCCTGTGGGGTTGGGCTATTCTGCTTCTCAGGCTCCAACTAGAGGTCAGATTCTGCAGTGTGCTCTCTTTCCCACCTTGTGCATACTTTGTGTCATTGAAAGGTTTCAGACATATGAGGCTCTTATTTAAAATGTATACATACAAATTTAGAGGAGCAAGGTTTCAGACTTCTCTCCTGGTCCTTCTTTAAGTCCCATTGTTTTGGACATGTTAGTCCTAATAGATCCTGTACAAACAGGTCTCATTATTTATAATTAATAAATTTTCAATGTGATAATGTTCACAAAAAAGCTTCCAATATGTAGACCTGTAACACTATTTGCATAGGTTGTGCTTAAATGTTGAATACTGCTGTACTAAGATATCTGTTTGTTTTTGTATGTACTAAAATATTTCATCTTCAAATATTCCTCAAAAGTATGTATTTTCAATGAAACCATGTAAGGTAATAAAAAACAAAACAAACAACCTGCATCTGATTTTTAGTGATCGCTTTGAAACACATTGTAGCACTCTATTGTGTATGGACCTCAAAATTAGCAAAACAAGAACAAAAAAACTAGTGACAATAATAAAACAAATATTTCATGAACAGCTCTTTTTTTATAGTAATTTTAATTCCACACAACTTATGCAGTATTAAAAGAATCACTCACTGAATTTAGTAGTTCTCATCACATTTATGTCAAGCAGAGGTACTTTATCTCTTGTACCAGAGCTCTCTTGACATTCCATCGGAATTACTCCTGCTGTTGAGCACTTGCTAAAGTTGAAAATGTACTTATTATTTGCATTAAGATTTAAATCTTAGTCAGTCCTTTTGTACCTTTTGGCTTGAAATATTTTATCTAATAAAGATCTATTTCTCACCTACAGGAAAACCTACAAGAGTATAACTTATTGGTGAAGGGAGTGGACAAAGTAGAGGATCTGACTTCAGTGCAAGTAAGAAATTCAGATAATTTAGTAGCCTTCATCAGTCTGTTTGCTCTTGAAACCTTGTTGCGAAGATTATATGAAACTAGTCACTGAAAAGTTGCCGCCATTCTAACTTTGTTTAAAGATTTCTAGTTTTTTAAAGCGCTTCTTCCTTTCTAATTGATAAACTTTTTATGAACAGTTCCATATTTTATTTAATGATTGTACTTTATATAATTTTGATGTTTTTGGCAACTGATAAATCATGATTTATGATTTTTTAGTGGTTAGTTTGTTTGGTACCAGCAATGAGACAGAAACTTAATACCTGAAAAAATGTTCATGTATGATTTTACATTGTCTAATTCAATTTACTATACTGTATAATATTTGATAAATGATAAATTAGGGTTTGTAAAGTGGTTTTTATTTCTCATTTTGTGTGACAACAGGTGAACAAAGGCTTCAGACAACTAGTGGAAGTTTTTTCTCAAGCTCTCTTCCTTAGCATAGGAGAATGTTTTGATTTTAAATCAACTCTGACGAGTGAAAATATTCAGGTATGTCCATACTCTCCATTGAAGTAAAAGAACTGATAGCCTTAATATTTTAACTTTGCACTATTTTACTAGTTCAACATAGGTCTCAAGATTTCTTAATATTTAGCTCTAGCTTTAGCTTTTTCATTTACATATCTGAGGTACTGAATTATTCGAACAGGCAAAAATTAAAATACATAGCTTTTTTGTAACTTCTCTTAAAATTTGGCATCATTTGAACAACTTTCTGTTCATTATTTCATTGCCTGCTTTTTTTCTTCTTTATGTAACCAGAAATTTTGACTAATTTTATTCATATTGTTCAGATGGATGTTAAAAGAGCTAAGGTTTTATAAATTTCTCTTTAAAAAAATCTGTTTTTTAGAAATTGTATGTGTGTTGGGAAATTAAACTCGCTTTTTAAATATTTAAAAGACCTGTTTAACTAAAATTAATTTGTGGAAATTGCAAATTGAACATGCCTATTGTGTGCTTTAATTAGTTGAAAAAATAAGGTTTGGAATTTCTCTTGTATTGATTGATTTATCACGAGCATTTATATAATACACAAAAAGTAAAAACAAAAATAGATAAAAAAGGATCCGAATCAAATTCAATATAAACTTTGCCTTTCTGTAGAAAGAATTTATAGTACATTATTAAAACATACTATAGCAGGTAAAAAAATATAAGATACAATTTAATTTATATTTGAGATAAATATGATTAGCATAAAAATTCTTTTAGATCCTCATTGTGCTCAAAAGCACAATTGTACCATTTAGTTTAATCATCTAATACTTTTGTGTGGTCATTTTTTTCCATATTACTATATGAGAATATTATTATCTTTGACAAACCTTTATTTGATTACAGCCCTGGCAAGATTTGATGAACCAGCATGCAACAGATCAAGGCCTTGTAGAGGTGAAATCTATATTCATGGATGACATATGGCTGATGTGTGAAACTCATGCCGCCTGCTGGCAAGTGGACAAAGGTTTGAGTTGCTACCATGGCCTGCCTGGTCAGTACACTCGCTTCATTTACTCCTTGTCCATCAGCAACAACAACATCAAGGACTTACCACCGGGAATCTTCTCTGGTGAATAAAAACTCTTTGACATTTTGTTTTACATGTATGAACGGCATAAAACTATACATAATTATGCAAGGTTACATTGCCCTCAACTTTTTTTTCATCCTCTTACTCACACTCAATCAAAAAGAGATTTAGAAAGAATGAAAGTAATCCTCATTCAAACATTAAAAAGAATCCTTGGATATTATATAGAACTTAACTTGTTACATGGATAAAAAGAATTTGACAATAGTGCTGTGGATCTCGTGGACATGATGAGTCTGAAAAACTTGGAAGAAGTCGAAAGAAATGTATTTATCATAATAAAAAAAATTATGAAGCAAAAGGCTATGTAGTGAGAAGAGTGGGCATGTGATATTTGGTTACAAAAGGAATGTTGTGGACAAGAAGCATTTTAAAAGATCAAAGCTTTGATAATTTAGTGGAAGATGTGCAGATTGATGTGCTGGCATGTGTGGCTACTAATGTGCTCAAAATGTGTGCCGTGTGATGCAAAAAAGTTATCATGGTAATATAGCATTGAAGGTATAGATTTATTAGTCATGACATCTTGCATTTTCTTCAGGTTTGCCTAATATTAAGGACCTGGATATGAGTTGCAACAAGCTGGAAGAGATTCCTGAGGAAATTGGGCTGTGTGGACAACTTACATCTCTGAACATTTTTGAGAACTACCTCAAGACATTGCCAGATAGCTTGTCCAAATGCACTAAAATGTTTAGACTCTTCCTTGACAAAAACGACATGTCAGGTTTGTTGGATATTTTAAATGTGCAGCCTTCTGGTCTTTTCAGGCCCAAGTCACAAATAAGTTTTGATCCTGAGCCTCCTAAACATTGAAAACTGCTGTGTATTTATCTTTTTCATATTGGACTGAAAATTATCATCTTTTTTAGTTTGTAGAAATGGAAGAGGTATAATTTTTTCAACCTTTAAAAGTTCAATTAATGCTTTTTAAAAAAAACCATTAAAAAGTCGAAAGCTCAAAATTCCAACTTGTGCCTGATTCACCATGATTGTTTCACAAATTTACCAATTTGTAAGTTCCATGACAATAATAATATTCCATCTAGAAAATGCAAATTAGGCGTAAGCTTTAAATGTTGTTTAGAGATTTATTTGCTCTTATGAATAGCATGAAAAGATACTTAGAGTAAATATCAGTACTTTAGTTAAAACCATCCATTCTATATGAATGTCTAGATATATTTCAATCTTATTGACCAAATACTACTGTACATTTATTAGATTGGAAGTTTTTGCAAAATCAAATAGGACAAGGCCAAAAGGGTTATGAAATTGCTAGCAAAGTTGACTAGATATTCAAATGTCGTTGAAATATAATAAATTTGTGTTATTTGTAATAAGCAGTTCGGTATTTTTGTCAACTCTCATTCTTCTTCATTTTCTTCTTTCTTAATGAAGTTCTACTGTTGTATATTTTCTATAGGCATAAAAATTGTTATTTTAAAACGTTCCTGGTATATAATTCTTTCATCACAGAGCTTCCACTCGTTGTAACTCGACTCAAGAATTTGCAGCGTTTGTACGCCCAGTTTCTTCATATGAAAAGTTTACCAGAAAATATTGGAGATCTCACAGAACTAAGGAATTTGTCACTCAATGGCAACTGCTTCAGCACCTTACCAGACAGTTTAAGGAAATTGATCAACCTGTCAAATTTGTCTCTGAACGGTGTAGCCTGGATGAAAAGTCGCAACAATGTTGTTCTTTCCAAGGACCATTTTGAAGAATTTTTAAAAGCCAACAACCTGCACAGATGGTTGGAGAGATATGATCAGGTAAGAATTATTGGGACTCTGCAAAATAGGTTTTATAGATATTGTGAAACAAAGGAAAATACATTTCACAAAAACGTATTGTTTAGCATTTGCTCTCAAGTTTGATTGTTTGAATATGGATTCTTTAAATATTCAAACCTGTGATAACTTTTTGTTAAAATCTTTTAATGTCCTGTGATACACAATGAGCGTTTGCAATGAGCACAAACTGCCTAAACTCTAAAGTATTGTACCTTGTTCTCTCTTTCCTAGGATCGTTCATCAATTTTCCAGTTCTTTGATGAAGATACCAATGGAACCTTAGATGCAAAGGAAATTGGAAAACTCAATGCCACCATGTTTCACCTCTTTCCTCGATTTGGCTATCAAGGAAATGATCCAGGTTTGTCAACACCAGAACATTAATTTTTATTTATTGTGAGGCCTGTGTGAACTGTTGAGATTATGTTCAACATGTTTTGAAGATACAATTTTATTGAATTTCATCTCCCATCTTATATTTTTAAATAGTTATAGTGAAAAGGTAAGACTGAATTTGTCTGATTTAAGACTATCCAATTTAAAGAATTGTTTTTTCCTATTAAACTGTAATAGGCCTTTACAAAAAAAGAGGGTAAATTTAGCTTTGGTTTTGTTGATGTAAAATTTATTTTTTAGTATATCTTGTGCAAAAATGAACTTAAAAAACTAAGTGAGGCACTATCCTTAATTTTCTTTTTTTTATAGTATTCTATCAGCCTCCTGCTATATCTTTTATTACATAAATAAGCGACGAATGACTTGTTCTCTCTGAAATAGATGAAGACACACCCAGCGGGTTTCCAGAGGTGATTTTTGAGCTGCCTAGCTTGGAGTATCTATCCATACAGTATCATGGCATTGTGTCTATTCCCGAGGATATCAAGAAGCTGACCAAATTGCAGACTCTACACTTAGGCAACAATCCCAATCTTCTGACCATCTCAGCGCAGATAGGAAACAACCCTTTGAAACGTAATATAACAACCATGTACTACATCTATGACTTTTCTTTTGGTAAAAGATACTGGAGCAAATGAAATATTGAAACTAATGAAACTTTTTTCTCACCTTGTGGGCTGCATTAAATATTTTGTGGTTATATAATCATTAGATGGATATATTCTTTGACTAGGGCAGTTTTTGCCTTCTAATCCCAATTTATTGTTATAAAAAAGAAACTTGTAGAAAAATGGTTCGCCCTTTGTAAATATTTTTTAATATGGGGTAATATGTCTCTGTTTATAAAAAGTAAAGAGGTAGATGAATTCTTTTCCTGAATATTCTTTATAATTAAAACAAAAATATTCTCCCAGGCCTGGAACTAGATGGGTGTCCTCGCCTAAAGACACCACCAAAGGAGATCAGAGCGAAAGGTTTCCACACAACCTTTGCATACCTGAAACGCCTGTTGAGTGGATCTGTCACATGCATGAGGACTAAACTTATGCTAGTGGGCCTTGGTGGAGCTGGTAAAACGAGGTATAGTATTTTTTTTTCTTTATCTTCAATACTTTTTCCATTTAATGCAAAAGTTTTAACTTAAAAGTTAAATTGTGCTAGAATTATTTTATGGGGAAAAGTATAACATGTCCCTGCAAAAATAATTTTCCAGTGTTGTTGGCTTTGTGGTAATAATAAATTGTATTGTCGCGTATTGGACTCTTTACATGTAGCATTTGAATAGTATTAATTCTACTGATTTTTTTTGTTTTTCATTTATTCCTTAGCTTGGTGAGATCGCTTTTGAGTAAAGACAAAGTTGCAGAGCTAACAATTGGTGAAGAAATTACAGACGGTAAGTTTTGATTTAAGTTATTTAAAGTACCAGTTTAAAATCTTTTTTTTTTTTTTTTTTACACAGCAATATGACTGAAGTTCAGTATCAGCCTAACTTTTTTTTTGGCTATCTTTTACAGGCATAGACATTTGTCCTTGGACAGTTGAAACAGATGAGGGAAATGTTGTCTACAGCGTTTGGGACTTTGCTGGTCAGACAGTCTATTACAACACTCATCAGGTAAAAATTTGATGGAATGAATTTTTTTTTTTAATAACCAATCGATCCTCTTCAGTTCTTGAATACAACTTATGAAGCAAGTCCCTAGGAGGAGGACTTACACGTTTTACAAAAATGCAAACTAACATTTTATAATGGTTGGAATGATGCAGAAATACATTCATTTACAAAGAGCTGATTCTGTATTTTATAATGAAAATGATTTAATATAAAGAAAGTGTATTCATTTTTAATTCCAATGGTTTATAGGCACATCCTAAATTTTAGTTCAATGAATTGAAACACTGCTACTTAATCATTATACAATCATCAGTTGTATCCTCCTTGTCTCATATTAACTGTGTTTTCATTGGTCCAACCAACTTAAATATGTTATTTGAGTATATGTTTTCATTTGATAAAACATATTCTTGTTAGATTAAGTTTAGTGTAATGTACGTCTTGTAGTTTATAATTACTTAGCAACTTTTAAAATATGAATACAATTATAAGTTGCTATAGATGTAGATGGTATTTGTAGTTTTTTGTATTTTTTTGTCTTTTTTTTAATTCTTTTTTTTTCTTGCTTGCTCGTTTGTATGTATGTTTGTTTGTTTTATTCTCTTTCAATACTACCTTAATTATTACTGGTTTTACAATTAGTAATGTCATCAATGATTTTGTTGCCATTATTAATGACTATTTTATAAATTACAGTTGTTTTTATCTATTCCACGTATCTTGTTATTGAAGAAAAAAGAGAAATAAAAATATTAAAAAAAAACACAACAACAAAAATGCACTGTTATTTCAATTAATTTAAGAGGAGATCAACATTAATAATCCATGTTGATTTGTACTGTTCTGTTTCACTTCAGTTTTTCCTGTCTGATCGTGCTGTGTATTTGCTGCTGTGGAACATTCGCCTAGGCCATGAACATGCAGGCCTCAGTTTCTGGTTGAGCTCTATTTCTGTCCATGCTCCCAATGCTCCGATCTTTGTTGTGGGCACCCACCTGGATCAGGTAATTCTTAACCTTTCACCATCACGTTTCACACATGCTGTGCGCATTGATATTCTCTTGTTCTAGCACCTCTTTGTATTGATCTGCACACCTTTCATTTCAAAATAATAGAAATCAAAGCTTTTACCTTTTACAAATTTTTTAAAATCCTCCAAAATAATGGGCACAGAAGTAATAGGCCTCTAATCATGCAATGTGAAAAGGTTAAGTGTATTGTGGTAGTTGTACCATAGTAGATGTGAGCTTAATGCATTTGCTGTTATGTCAAGTATTTTAGGAAGAGTTGTATTAGGATTTGTAAAGTTGGTGATAGTATCAATCACAAAAGTCTCTGTCCAGTCTTATGTTATTTTAATTTGTTTTTTAATGAGCTAGGTTAATATAGTCAGACTTACACAATTTAATAATAATAATTTTTTTCATTATCATTTAGTTTTGTGCATCATAGCTGCATTAAAAAGTTCTAAATGAATAGGATGACTTAGAGATCTTTGTTCTTTCCATTTTTTTCATCACAGGTTTCCAAAGTCGAGCTTCCTATAAATGAACTGCAGAAGAAGTTCCCTCAGATTTATGGCTTTCACTTTATCTCATCTCACACTGGAAAGGTAAAATAAATCAATACTGACATTTTTTATATATGTATAGAGATTAAGATTAAGTAGAAAATATAATTGATAAGCATACATTTTTCCATAAACTCTATGTGCATGCAATAGCTTTTTCCCGCAAAACATTACTGAGTTTTATAAATAAGAGCTTTATTGGGGGGTTTTTTGGAAGTATTTTGGATACATTGTGGCTTACTAATGTTATTTATTCACTGGTACCTTTTGAGTTAATTAAGGTGAAGGGCTTTGATTATTCATTAAAAAAATATTATTTTGTTTTGGTTATCTCTATCAATAGAACAAGTTGGTTATCATTAACTGATAACACTTATTTGGTGTGATATTAACTTGCTGTGCCAAATTTTACTAGGGAATTCCAGAGCTACAACAACATTTGGTAGAAGTGACCCTAAAAGAGAAATACATGGGAGAAAAAATACCTGGAGTGTGGCTGAAGCTTGAAAAGTCCTTGAAAAGGTAGTCATAGAAAGTTTGTGGCAAATTAGATTTTTAAACTTTTAAAATAGGCTTTTTAAAGGCATGATGAATTTTTTATGTTAGAATTAGAACTGATATTTTTTAAACAAGAGTTTATCATACAAATATATTGAAAATAACTAAAGAACTATTTCATTCTTGTAGCCTTAAATTCAATTCTTTTTTTCTTTTCTTTTTCATAATATCTATTTTTCTTTATATTTGCAACATGTGTAAGTAAAACAGGGAAAGAGATTTAAACAAGAATCCTTATATACTTATTGAATATTTAGCATATAAAATGTACAAGTTTTACTGAATTGAGATAAAATGATAACAAAGCACTATTTACGATTAAGTGCTGAAGTAATAGATATAAATCGTTCTATTTGTAAATGGTTTATTGATAGTGTGACCACACACTTCAAAGTACACAATATCAAATATGTAAATTGGCATATTACCCCTAAAACTGTTTGATTTGATGACAACAAAGTTGAGGAAAAAGAGAATGCTCTTTAAACAGTTTTCACTGCATCCTAAAAATGATAATAAGGTAATTTAATTCAAGAAAATACATACAGAATCTGTCCACCTTGATTCAAATGAATAGAGTTGTAGGGACGATAATATTGTAATAGAGGAAACTATATATTTTCAGACAAGAACACTTTGTTAAAGAACAAGGCAATTCAAACATACATTTTTTGTAAGGTTATAGACTACATATATACTAAGACTGTGTTTTCACGTAATTTACAAATAGAAGTTTAAGTTTTTAGTCTGACACCCTAAAATGCCTGATTTTTTTTATAGATCAATCTACTTATATGTTAGCAGCCCTCTTTATTGTTTTGTTGTTGTTGTTTTTTTTAAGAAATTTGAAGAAATTTTTCAAACACTAAACTAATAGATGGTATATATTGTTTCAGCATCGCTGATAAAAAAGTCATTCACTATGGTGAGCTTCGTTCCAGAGCTACCAAGTGTGGTATATTTGATAACACAGAGGTAGGTTCATAATTATTTTGTACTTCTTAAGAATCTTATTTACCTTAAAGTCTTTTTGTTTTAAAGAATGAATGAAAAATTTATCTCAAATAAAAAAAGATGGGTAAATTCAGCACAAGTGGAAAGACAGTAATCATAGTTACTCGTAAAGCATGTGCAATATGGCGTAGTTCTTTATTATCAGCAATTACCATGGTTGGCATTTTTATGAAAGGAAACTAGAGGCTCTCTTGTTGATATGGACTGGAAACATCTGATGATGCAGCATAGATTCATAGATTCATTATATGCCAATAATTTTACAATACAATTTAACCTACCTGCAGAAGGGTTTGGGAAAAGATCAAAGGCAATAGCCATATACTTATCACACCGAGATTGTACAATCGTTTATTAAATTGTGCAAATTGTCTTTATATGAAAAAAAAAGCAAAAGAATAATTTTTATGTAAAAAAAGAACAACAAAACTTCAGATGGCCATATGAACTTTATTGTTTTCATATTATCTTATAGTTGACGATGAGTTTTAATGTTGGTATCATAATTTTCTGTTTTGTGATCTAAAGTTACTTTTTTTTTGTATGTTCCATTTAATTTCTAAATATTATGTTATAGGAATTGATTTGATCTTAATATAATTAATGAGAACAAATCACTTGATTTTGCAGATTGCTCAAGCAGTTCAGTTTCTTCATGAACTTGGCTCTCTCCAATATTTTACCAATGCAAATCTAAAGAGCCATGTTGTTATCAACCCTCAATGGATAGTGGATGTAATGGCCTGTGTTGTGTCTGTCAAAGACTCTCCCATTGAGGTGAAAATAAATATTTGCTTAATGATAACACTGAGGAAGACGATGAGGAGGATGATGATCGTAATGATGATAATGATGATGATGTTGGTTGTGGCAGTGGCAATGGTGATTGAGATGGAAATGACAATGAAAATGGCGATATTGATGATGAAGAGGAGGAGGAGGAGGAGGATGGGTATGATGATGATTAAGTCAATGGTGATGGTGACGACAATGAACATTAACAATATTATAAGAAAATTAATAAAAATACATCATTATAACACCTTTCTCCAGGATGCTAGGCATAAAGCTTTTTCATCATTATCAGGACATTTAGATGTCTTGTTTCATGGCTTTGGCAATCAGATCCTTCCAAGCTCTTTGATCCTTGATTGCCGGAATAACGAAATCATTTCATATAAACTTAATGTTTATCAGAGATACTAGAATACAAGATAGTGGAACATTGAGATTATTATGAAAATCATTTGTTGCTTGTGAACATTGACAGTATTATTAATTTAAAAAGAGAAATTTTTTATAGCAAAATAAAGAGATCATAAGTGTATTATTAATTTTCTCTGCCACAAAGGAATGCAGTATGCACAATGCAGTATCGTTGTTTTTGGAAAAATAGATTCAAATTGGTATTTTAAAAGGAGATTTTAAGGAAACAATAAAGTTGCTTATATTTCGTATATAACAAAAAAGGGAATAAATATTTTTAATCTTGAAACGAGAAAGCAAAAAAGATTTATAGGACGTTACAAATTATGACATAAACATCTAAATCTCTTCTATTTTATCTGTACTTTCATTCATTTTAAATTCATCGAAAACTGTGTCCATGATAATGAAAAAGGTATCTGCAAAAGGTTCTATGCTTGTGATTCTTAATCTTAGAAGTGCGATAGTCGGTATGAAGAGAGAAGAGCATTTGGAAGTTATTGATATTGACTCATTAGAACAGGATTATCATACATGTCATTAATTTAGCATTTTTCTCGTTGCAATTTTAACCGACTGAAATTTGTTTAACAGTTGGGCAGGCTGAAACATAGTGATCTTGACAAGGTGTGGAAAGATTATCACCGCTCGCTGTACAAGTGGATGTTGAAACTAACAGAGGAGTTTGATCTCACTTTCCCCCTCAAGGACGAGCCAGTTAATTTAGTGCCTTGCCTCCTGCCAGAGAAGAGACCAGAGGTTTGCATTGTTTTAATACAGTGTTTTTTTCTCTCACTAATATTGCTAGAGTTTTATCACATTGAATTTAAACAAAATCAAACTAAGGCTAATCATGAGTTTGTTGGGAATTCATGGAGGACACTTCTCGTTCTCACCACCAAATGTCATGTTGAGACATGACTGCAACCTGATTAGGGCATATAGAGTTAATACATAGATAAAAAAAAGTATGTAATTAATAAAGATATCCATTTCCTGGCAGTTTACCAGGTCTTCAAGGACAAAGAAAGCATGTCTCCTCCGTTTTTGCAAATGGCAGGAACCATATGCATACATAAATTTACAAAAATTAAACCACATTTACTCAACGTGTTGTACATTTATATATATACATTCCTATTTTAATTACACACCTAAATTCATTAAAATACACTATAGGTAATTTTTTGAACATCAAAAACGTTCCTTTTGTTGATAAAA
Source organism: Elysia chlorotica (assembly GCA_003991915.1). Lineage (NCBI taxonomy): Eukaryota > Metazoa > Mollusca > Gastropoda > Plakobranchidae > Elysia > Elysia chlorotica. The sequence continues at coordinate 231,292 of RQTK01000822.1, forward strand.
CCATTTGAAAAGCCTCCTGCCAGAGAAGAGACCAGAGGTTTGCATTGTTTTAATACGAGGGCAGGCTGATAAATAAGGGCCGTTTTTGAAAAACTTTTTTATTTGAAGGATTACAGAAGCAAGTTACACATCAAATGAAAGCTTAGAGTCTCCCCTATCAGATGAAATATCATTTTTCAACATAGTCACCATCGCGTTCAATACAGAGGCGCCAGTGTTGTACAAGTTTTCGCATTCCGTCGGCGAAGAATTCTGGTGTCTGGGATCGGCACTAAGAGCGAACATCCGCCTCAACTTCTGCATCGGTTTCATAGTGATTTCCTTTGAGATGTTTCTTCAGCAAAGGAAATAAGAAAAAGTCAGACGGGGCCAAATCAGGACTGTATGTCGGATGTGGTATGGTAGGAAGTTCCAACTGCTGTAAAGCGCACTGGGTTTGGCGACTGGTGTGTGGCCGAGCATTATCGTGCTGGATGAGAATGTCTTTGACTTTGTCCTGTCGAAAAGATTGTTGCAAATAGAAGAGTAATACAAAAAGACATTGCAAATGCGCTTGATATTTCAAAAGAACGAGTTCATCACATTATCACAGTCCACCTTGGTTACAGGAAAGTCTCGGCAAGATGGGTACCGAGACAGCTCACTGTGGAAATGAAGGCACAGATGAAAACGATCTGTACACAACTGTTGGAAAGATTCACTCATGACGGCGAGCGTTTTCTGCGGAGCATCATCACTGGTGACGAGTCTTGGGTGCATCACTATGACCCAGAGAGCAAGATGCAGTCTATGCAGTACCGACACAATAACTCTCCAGCCCCGAAGAAGTTCAAAGTCGTCGCATCAGCTCGAAAGGTTTTGCTGACAATATTCTGGGACATGGAAGGTATCGTCCATATTGAGTTTTTGGAGCAAGGCACAACAATAAATTCAGAGAGATATGTGTCAACTCTGCGTGCATTGAAGAGCCGACTCAGACGGGTTCGTCAGGACAAAGTCAAAGACCTTGTCATCCAGCACACTAATGCTCGGCCACACACCAGTCGCCAAACCCAGTGCGCTTTACAGCATTTGGAACTTCCTACCATACCACATCCGACATACAGTCCTGATTTGGTCCTGTCTGAGTTTTTTAAAATTTCCTTTGCTGAAGAAACATTTCAAAGGAAATCACTATGAAACCGATGCAGAAGTTGAGGCGGATGTTCGCTCTTGGTGCCGATCCCAGACACCAGAATTCGTCGCCGACGGCATGCGAAAACTTGTACAACGCTGACGCCTCTGTATTGAACGCGATGGTGACTATGTTGAAAAATGATAGTTCATCTGATAGGGGAGGCTCTAAGCTTTCATTTGATGTGTAACTTGCTTCTTTAATCCTTCAAATAAAAAAGTTATTCAAAAACGGCCCTTATTTATCAGCCTGCCCTCATACATTGTTTTTTTTCTCTCACTAATATTGGTTAGAGTTTTATCACATTGAATTGAAAGCAAAATCAAACTAAGGCTAATCATGAGTTTGTTGGGAATTCATGGAGGACACTTCTCGTTCTCACCACCAAATGTCATGTTGAGACATGAATACAACCTGATTAGGGCATATAGAGTTAATACATAGATAAAAAACAGTATTTAAATAATAAAGATATTCACCTTCTGACAGTTTACCAAGTCTTCAAGGACTTCTCTGTTCTTGCAAATATGGTAACTGCCAGGAAGCAGATATCTTTACAAATTTCAAAATTTAACAAATTAAAACTACATTTACTTAACTTGTACATTTATGTATATTCATTCCTATTTTAATTAAACATCTAAACTCATTAAAATACACTATTGATATTTTTTTAACATTCAACCTTTCTTTTGTTGATAAAACCATTTGAAAATAGACAAGGCCAGAGAAACAGAAAAGTGCTTTCATTTTTAACCTGACATCATTTACTAATCATTCATATATGCAGTTAATATATTTATTTTTGTTTTGTTTCAGTTCACATGGCCAAAGTTTGATAAAGACAGTCACAATACACATTCCAAAATTGTGTACAAATTTGAATATCTCCCAGCAGGCTTATTTAACAGAGGACAGGTAAATTGGTCTCTCATTAATTGTTTTCTAACAAATCACTGTGACAAATCATTTGGAATTCTAATTAGAAATCAAATCAAAGCGATGACACTTAACAAAAGTTAATAACAGACAAATAGTTATTATATAATTATTTCAATTAAAGAGCATTATATTTTGTTCATTATTTTTATGTGAATATCCTATAAAAAATAAATCTGACCAAAATCTAAGACCTTGTGAAAAGTAATTTGTAACTTATTGACTTATACTCACAGGTCAGATTGCACCATTTCAGTGACAGCTCTCTCATATGGAAACGTGGCTCCTTCCTAAAGAAAAATGGTCATGTTTGCCTTATTTATCAATCAGAGTAAGTGCGGAATCACTTGTTTACTTGGAAAGGATTAAACTTTAAGAAATAATGAAATGGAGATCCAGGATCATGATGCATTGTAAAACAGTGTTACGCTTCAATGAATACTTATTGAAATAGGAAATGCAGATTGCCATTAATGTTATTAAGATAGGTTTACAAGTCAACAATATGCAATATGGTATATAAGATTGTTTTAACCTATTTTACATCTTTTTCTTCGAAATTTCTCAAAGCAATTTTTTTAAATCAGATGTGAGGTACTTACAGGAAGTAAAAGGAATATTTAAGAAAACACTGCCTTTCACTATAATCGTAAATTTTTTATATGTATCTTCAGAAAACAGCGCAAAATGAAATATAATTTTTAAACGACCACAGTTATATTTAAGGAGTTGAAATCTGGTTAAACTCTTTTTTTTCGTATCACTCAAACAGAGATACAGAGTTAACTGTGAAAGCGTATGGTCCAAAGCCAGAGAACCTTATGCTTTTGGTCCATGAGGTTTTTG
>RQTK01000823.1:3998-20414 GCA_003991915.1 Elysia chlorotica
ACAACGTTGTACATGTACTTGGGATAGATTATGCTGCAATGGCGAACGCCCAGACACAGGATGCAGATTGTCGTGCATCACAAACTGCTATTACTGGTCTCAGAATTGTACCTTTTCCTATTCAAGGCTTCAGTTACAAATTACTTTGTGACATTTCGACTGGCCACCCCCGACCATTGGTTCCACATAGTTTTCAGCGACAAGTGTTTGACATAATACATAATCTTTCACACCCAGGACGAAAATCCACTGTTAAACTTGTGACACAAAAGTTTGTATGGCACGGTCTTAAAAAACAAGTTAACAAATGGGCAAAAGAGTGTCTGTACAGTCCAAAATTCAGACACAAACAATTGCACCTGTGTCTAAAATAACTGTACCCATTAAAAGATTCAGCCACATACATATCGACTTGGTCGGTCCTTTACCGCCCTCAGATGGTTACTCGTACCTCTTAACCATAATTGACAGAACTACACGCTGGCCCGAAGCCATTCCCATCAACAACACATCGACGACAGAGTGTGCTAAAACACCCATCAGACATTGGATTTCTCGTTTCGACGTACCGTTGGATATGACTTCTGATAGAGGACCACAATTCACGTCAGCTCTCTGGACTGCTATAGCTGAGAAACTAGGCACCACACATGTGCTTACCACCCTCAATCAAATGGACTTGTGGAGAGATTTCACAGATCACTTAAGGCAGCACTCAAAGCCCGCCTTCAAGGCGCCAACTGGGTGGACGAGCTCCATTGGGTCCTCCTGGGCCTCAGAACTGTACCCAAAGAAGATCTTTAAATCTCTTCTGCACAACTCGTCTATGGGGAACCACTGACTGTTCCATGTGAATTTTTTCATAAGGATGCGCACCAGTCGCCAGTTCCAAAAACATTCCCTTCCAGACCATCCTTCAGAAAATTGCACCACCACCCATGTTACACCATGGATATCTTCCACCAAATCTCTCGCCAACTCTGAAAGACTTAGTCTTTATCCGGCGGGATGGCCACCGCGGTCCTCTACAGCGCCCCTATGACGGACCTTTCCGGGTGATAACCCCAGGTGACAAAACCTTCCTGGTCATAGTTGTTGGACGCGAAGAACTTATCTCAGTTGATCGCCTCAAACCGGCTCACGTGGACTTGACTAACCCGGTGCCTGTTTCTCTGCCACCCCGCCGTGGGAGACCGCCTCAAGTTACCCTGAACCCTCAGCCACCTACTCCGGTCGAGTCTGAGCCGCAAAGTACGCGGCATAGCGATACCGGTATATGTGTATCACGTTCGGGGAGGTCCGTACGACCACCCCTATGGTTTCAGGACTATGATGTCAGTGCTGGGGGGAGCTGTGTGGCGACCACTAAACCATCGTCCGCACTGACTTATAGACACTCCTACCGTTGTCGCGTCTAGACTGCTAAAGGCTGGAATCGATTTGTTACACACTTGTTTTGACACAGGGATTAAAAGAATACAAACGTGCAACACTTGTCTTGGTTTCGTCTTTTGTCATATCTTAATGTCTTGATAACAGCTACAATAAATGGCCCGATATTATTTGAAAATAAAAACATTTATTCATTGAAAAAAGGTAACCGTGAACTATTTCTAATTCATTTTAGCATATTTTACAACATGATTCCTGGAGTTTTATATTTGTTCAGCCTGTTCAGTCTACGCCCGACGATGTAAACTGTCCTACCTGTTCGACTATCTTATTCTTTTTCCTTTAATGCCGATGCTGTCCAAAACATTAGCAAAAGTAAAAGGGGGGAAACGAGTAAAGTGTGTAACAAAACTTTGGGAATGATTGGATATTGTTTCATCTCACTGCCATCAGACATCCCATCTGAAGTAAATTGGAGCATAACTACGTGAGATTTCCCAACCCTTAAGATTCTTAAAGTTGAGTTCATTGTATTTTGAATTAAACGTAGGCGTTGACTATAACGGGTTTAACCTGTTAGTCAAAGAGTTAACTCTTCACTGAAAGTGATCTACCCATAAAATAGACATAAAACTAATGCGCGGTTCATCTTTTATCTCAAGAATGATCCTTTACAACAGACTAATATCTTTAACGAACTGACTAAATAACTATATTGACAAGTATTCCACATACTCTAAAACTATAAAGCGGAAATCTTAAAACTACGTCTTAAGATTTACGTCCTTTCATAGTCTACGACGTGATAGAAATATTTCATTTAATTAAAATGTAAGTGAACCTCCAAAAAAGCATGTATCGTATTCTTATATTTAAAAAATAGAAAAACAAAGGACCATACCATCTGTGTTAATCAAATATCTTAATATCTGTGTTGTGCATGCACCACATTATATCGATACTTTTTATTCTTATTGGTAATTGTTTGTAAAGGTTTCCTTAGATCTCATAACTAAAATGCATTGTATATTATTATGCCTATCTGGTTATAGTTCTAGAATCGATAATGATTTTACACTATAAAAATATAAATAGTTCAACTCGTAAAAACAAAAAAGCTTAATTTTTAGAATTCGCGACCAGTGCTTTTGATTTTGGCTCCAATAAATTTTAGAAATGCACTTCAAGAAATCAAAGTTCATTTGAATTTTGTTGGGGTTTTTTTTTCTTTCTTTCATGTTTGCTGTTGGTCGTGGCGACATGGCGTTACTTCCAAATCTCTAGTCGGTGTTTTGAGACACCATGACACTTAACTACTCTTTCTTTATTGACTAATAGAATTATCCAGGAATGTTGAAGTCTTTCTCAAGAGCTTTAGTCTTCACACTTTCGCATATCCTCTTTCTATCTTACCATTAATGTTGACACTTATAATCATCGTAGTCTCTCTTACTTTTATCTCTCAGTCTTTTTATCTGTGTCTCTTTCTTTTTTCCTCCTCTCTCGTCCCTTATCCCTCTCTCTCTCGCTCTTTTCCACTCTCTATCTCCGTCTCTCTCTCAACTAGTATTTTACAATTCATCAGCTTGATTTCAGTCAAAACGTCCATATTTCAGCTAATTCTCTTGTACCTTTTAATTGTCTATCAATTTAGTTTCGCCAATATGTAATATAACTATTTCAGTAAATTAGGTTATATCACTCTCTTTCACTCACACACCATCTCTCTTTTTCTTTTTCACTCTCTTTCTCTCTCTATGTATCTCTTCCCCTTTATTTTTTTTTAATATTTTTCTGTCTCACTATTTCTGTCTGTTTGTCTATATGTCTGTCTCTCTGTCTCTCTCTCTCTCTCTCTCTCTCTCTCTCTCTCTTTTTCTCTCTCTCTGTCCCTCTCTTTATCTATCTCTCCCTCTAAGTTATATACATTTTTCCTCCCCCATGTTTTCCCCCTTCCTCCTCCTCCTCCTCCTCCTCCAAAATCGACCCTTTTCATCTTTCCAAAGTCATGAATAATGATTCTCTATACCCCCTCTCACTTTCTATTGCTCTTTTAACTTTCTCTCTATTTTCCTCGCTTTTACACTCACTTCCTCTCATTTTCCTAACCGTCTTAAAGCAAGCCGCCGTGCCGTTTTAATCAAATCTATCTTTCATTTGTTTCAGCGAATCCAGTCTTAAGGTAAGCCCGAACTAGAGAACTAGAGACAATTTTCTCGGCTGTGTAAACAAGACCAAAGTGTTCCTCGATCTCCCAAAGCTTCAGGAGTGCCCGAACCAAGTGAAACACGATTTCAGAGGCGTCGTGGTCAACAAATTGCGTTGGCACTGCAACCAGTTCAGGGGTTGACAGCGGTCATAGTGAGCGAACGCTTTTCTGGTTGGTTCCCAGCAGAAACGATCTTGCTGTAAGTACTTTGTAATTGGTTGTGAGTACATCGTAAATTGCTATCTGTTGTCGCTTACATTCGTCTACAGTTTACAGCGAGTACTGCTGTGTTGGTTTGGAATCTTAAGGCGATTTGAGCGTGTTAACTTTGTTGTGAAGAATACAGGACAATGTGAAAGCAGAGTGAGGGAAAGATGCTTCCTGGTCGATACCGGAGCACAGGTATCTGTCATCCCGGCCACACCGTTTGACAAAAACGCTGGTCCAAGTGGTCTTCCACTGCATGCTGCCAATGGGACCCCAATCCAAAAATACGGGCTACGGAACCTACAATTGTCTTTCAACATCCCATGGTGGAATTTCTATGACTTGGCCAGTCACAGCCAACTGCCACCAACACAACCAGCCGCTGGACAGGGATCGAACCGCCCCCCTTCGAAAAAAAGCGTGCGTTCTACCTTAAGACGATCGCGCATCTGATTGTTTTCTTCCCAGTAAAGATGTGGAGTGGTCATAATCAGTAAGTAGCGATCCTTGTAACAATGCAGCCCATCCGACATGTACTACTTGAACCTAGGGTAGAACATCGACTTCCGACGCAAAAGGTCCCGAGTTCGAATCCTGTCTGTTGCGTTCCCTACTGGTTGGGTCGGTGTCAGTTTAATGTGATGGCTGAGACAGAGTCATGGTATCCCCGCCCTGTCTCATGTGTGGCAGCACATAAAATTCTCTGACGTCCGTCTTGGGGTCCGTCCACAATATAGCCTATATAGTGCTGCTGTTGGATTTTAAACCAACCCAACCCAAACCCAACCCCTACACTCGTGATATTTTTGCAAATGCATTATTTGTTAATCTAATAGTCTGCATTTACACGACTCATATAAGCCAGTATGCGGTGATTACTTTTAGGAATACCTTCCTGACCGCTATCAAAGAACATACACGAGTTATTTTACATGTCACAAATAACAAGAAAATATAATAATAATAAAAAGAATTAGTCTACTCCTCCTTAACCACAGTCATATTGCATAATGTTGAAATAAGGACACCATTTAAATTATATCAGACTTAAAACAATCTACATCAGTGCTACTGTAATTATTCTAGATGAACAACTTCCATCAAAATTCCCTTCAAGGAAAAAATAGAACGCATAAATGGCAATGAAAGAGAAAAAAGAAATTAGTTTAATGATTTTAGGCTTATGTTAAATTGAAAGCATTTTGTAAATATACTTTTTTAGGCTACTAAACACCTAATGTATATATAAACACTGAGTAAATTGGTTTGCAAAACATTGAGCATAATAATCAATAGTAAACAAATAATATGCTTGAAAATTGTTTATATTGTACTTAAACCACTAATTAAAAAATGCATGTGTTACATAAATCTTTAAATAAAATTTAATTAAATTTAATACGCTTTATGCGTAACATGTTGTATAACTCTGATTGGTTTCGAGATTTTCATTTTGGTCACATAAGATAAGATAAGATAAGATAATCTTTATTTGTCCCTTTGCGGGAAAATCGATTTGGACATGTTACAAGTATTTTACACATAACAATGATACTGTAGAGACAAACATTAAGTTTAACCAAAAAGAATTTAAGCATATAGGAAAACGTGAATTTTTTCTTTTACCGCCAATCATTTTTCCCCCACTATACTTACACACACATACACACACACACACAGTTACAACCTCGCATTAACACAGTTGTTTCATGATGAGCTCCTCATTTGCCGTTAGCCTGATGGTATAAATGAGTTATTGTAGCGGTCGGTTCTAGCTTTAGGTTGAATCATGCGACCGCTGCGTGTGGAAAACATAAACTCCTGGTTTAGTGGATGGTCGATATCTTTGGTTACATCTAGACATTTTTTCAACAGTGGTCTCTTTTAAAGATTATTGAAATGTGGTTGGTTCATTTTTATTATTTTACCCGTTTTTTTTATCAATCTATCTATTCTATTTTTATCTTTTGTATGATTTGTTCCTCCTCAACAAGTGATGCCAAAATAAATTTTGTTTTCTATTTTTGTATTGTATAATAAAGTCATTTTATTTTTTTTAACATTTATTTTTTTTAGTTTTCTTAAAAATTTTAGTTTTTGGTTTATCTTTTTTCATAAATTTTCAATTTGAACATGCCAGTTTAACTTGGAATCTATTTTTAGGACTCAATATTTGTAGCTGTCTACAATTATAACAGTCCTGTTTTCAATTGAGATAGGAATTACTTTATCTTTTTTTATTCTAAAATTAAAATTTATTTTTTTTGTTTTTATCTACATTTAGTGTCAGAAAGTTATCTTTACACCAGTCATAGACGTTTTTTACCTCGGCTTTATAACCGTCCTCTGAGGTGCTTAAAAGGCCTTGTAGAGTTGTGTCATCGGCAAATTTAATAAGACGAGTGTTTACTTCAGTGGCCCTATAATTATTAGTATAGAAAGAATATAAAATTGGAGATAAAACACAACCTTGAGGAGCACCCGTGTTAGTTACTATCTTTTTGGAGTATGTCTCATTGATTTTAACAAACTGGGGTCTGTTTGTGAGGAACTCTAATATCCACAGAGTAGTACTAGTGTTAATTTTTAAAGTTAATAATTTTTCCACTAATAAATGGGCTTGGATGGTGTTAAAAGCAGATGAAAAGTCTATGAAGAGAACTCTTGCATATGTTTTAGGGGTTTCAAGATGTTTCAAGATGTTATTGTTAAAAACTAACAAAGCATCCTCTACACTTCTATTTTTCTTGTATGCGAACTGCATAGGGTCTAATTGGTTTCCACAGTCGGAGAGTAGATGTCTTAGGATTATTATTTCAAAACATTTAAAAACAATAGATGTTAAAGCTACAGTTCTAAAGTCGTTAAGGTCCTTTGCTGTTTTTTTTAGGTATAGGGATAGCTGCAGATGTTTTCCAAATTTCAGGAATGGTGTGGTGTGTTATAGAGAAGGTGAATAAAAACGTAAAAATTGGGACGAGCTGCTCATAACACTCTTTAAGTATCATACCAGAAATATTATCTGGGCCCACGGCCTTTCCTGTTTTTATTTTTTTTTTAATTCTGCCACAACTGTTTCTTCTCTTATTTCAATATCATGCTCTTTAGGCTGAGAGAGAAGGTAATTTTTCAATACGCTCTGTTCTTTTTTGAAGTTAAATTTATCAAACCGACAGTAGAATTTATTTTGTTCATTTGCGTATTTTAGACTGTCCGTGGATTGCAGTTTTATCTTTTCTTTACTACAGCCTGTTATCTGCCTTAAGCAATCCCATGTGTTTTTTGAGTTTCCACTCTTAAATTCTTTCTCTAGTTTTTCCCTATACTGGTCTTTATCTGCTTTCACTTGTATTTTAACTCATTTTTTATATTTCTTTCATCTTCTCAATTTCATTATTTTTGTAAGCTTCTCTTTTCTCTTTTAGTAGACTTTTAAGTTCTTTCGATACCCATGGTTTGTCATTAGGGAATTTGATTATAGTTTTAGTTGTCATAACATTATGTTCACAAAAATTTATATAACCATTCACTGTCTCAGTAAGTTCATCAATATTGTTGGAAGAGTCAATGAACATCTGCCAGTCTGTACAGTCTAGGCAGCCCTGTAGTTTTTGCAGCCCCTCAGGTGTTAGGACTTCATGCTCTGTAGAGTTGGGCTTGCAGCGTTTCAGGATCGGTCTATAATTGGGCATCATAAGGATGGTGGTGTAGTCTGAGTCGCCGAGAGGAGGGAATGGAAAGCTCTTATATGCGTTGGCGACGTTACCGTAGCATAGATCTATTGTCCGGTCTTGTCTTGTTGGGCAGGTCACATATTGATGGTAGTGGGGTAAAAAGGAATCTAATGTGCAGTGATTAAAGTACTTAATAAGACATTAATCTCTGTTTACTTAAGAAACTTCTCTTCAAGTACAACGCTATTTTGCCTATTTATCACTTGAATAAAACTTTTATCAAAAACAAAAAGTCAACAAGCAGCCTTTTATCGTAGTGGTTCATTTTAAAAAGAAATACATTGTGCCGACAGATGATATTAAGTCGTTAATGCCGCAGATTGGTATTGAATTATTTAAACTATTTAAATAAAGTTTTACCGTGCTTTTACGGTGTACATAAAATGACTAGTTGAGGTTGCGGTGCGAATTGATTTTAAGATCTGTGAGTGGTACTAAGTAAAAAAAAACAAAAACAAAATCGTACTTCTAGATTTTAGGAAGCGTTGTGATCAATTGGTTTTAGTCATGTTCTCTTTTTGTGTCAAGACGATTCCGTGCCGTCGCATCGACAAGTCGAGGGTTTTAATCCCATCAAGTGCTTGGCTCGATCGAAAACCGCCATCTCAGTATAGAATTTTTCATTAAAAACTCGTTAAAGTAATATCAATGTCTTATTAATATTTTTTTTACCAGAAAATATCTTCTAAGGACAGGTAGCTAGCTGGCTTAAGTGTAAGTGGCAGAGCGCTGTTTTTCTATTCTAAAGGTCTCGGAGTGATTCGATCTGATGGTGAGGCAAGTTTATGTATCGGACTTAGTTCTCTACTTGTAAGATTGGTGGCCACATAACATGGCTAACCAATACAGAAGCTCTGCTATCCCCACTCGCCTGGGTGGGCACATACAATATGCAAGAAGTTAGTCTCGAGACCCGTACGCGATTTTGCTTAGATGCTGAAGTTATACGTTATGAAACCCACCAAAGAGTTCATCTAGTAGCGCGTCTTTTACCAGCTAAGTTATCTACATCATTATCAAGGGCTTTATCGATTGTTACCATCTGCAACTGGTGAACTCTCAGAATCAAAGGCACTATAGACTGTCGCAACCAGGAATGATAAATTAAGTAATCACAGGTCAAGTTATTAGTATTCCAGCCCCCTTTGTCTGTCGCTATCATCGGTAACGCCCCCGCCCTCTTTTTTATTCATAATTGTCTTCTAACCCCGTTTCCCGCAAAAAGGTGTCTTTTCTGTTCTTATCGTTTAAAGCCATTCCCTCCCCTTTCGCCAAAATATATGTGTATTTATACTCGCTTTCATTTTTGTTAGTACCAAGATCTAGTCAATTGTCTATTTCCCTTAACTCAAACTTCACCCTCTCACTCTCTCTGTGTGAGTTTCTATCATCTGTATATCAAGTCCTTTGTTTGTCCCTACTCTATTCCCCCCCCCCTTTCTTCTCATTCCCAGTCACCTACGTCAGACCCCATTGTCTAATACCCCCCCCCCCCCCTTTTTTTTTCACTCCTATGCTGGGACGACGAATCGAGTCCAACGTGGGATTGCCCCGCTGTCCCCAATCTGCCTTGATTGGTGTCGCGATGCTGGCACAGCTAAGGAACTATATCTCTCTATTTCCTGCCTAGGCCTCACCGACCGCCTCCCTCGGCTAATCCGTGCTAACCCTTATCTCACTAATTGTAAGATAGGAAACCTGCCAAGCTTACGCCAAAGGAACGTAATTGTATGATTTGCGGAGTGTTAACATAAAAAAAGCACGAGCTAGATTTTAGAGCTTGCTTGACTAGCTCCATTATTTCTAGACTCAAAGATTGTTTTTGCCATTGAAAAATGAAAAGGCTCAATACAGAAACGTTTCCGTATGTTTGGATCGTTCTAGCTCAATACATTTCTTTGCGACTTTTATCGGACTCACAATGGTTGCTTCACCGTTCACACTTTTTAGTTGAAAGTGTTCGCTAAGACAACTGATTGGGTTGGCGGATTTGTTCCAGAACCACATAGGTCCTCCTATCCAGTCTTCTTGTCTTGTTTGATTTCCCTTCTTCCTTTATACTTTGGTATTTCTTTTATCTATTCAATACTTTTTGTTTTGTAAACATTAGAATTGTTAGTTTTCCACTCTTCCTGTGACTATGTCTTTTTTTTCCTTTAAATGATCTGTCTGTACTATTTCTCTGTTTTGTTTTGTTTGTTTGTTGTTGTTTTGTGCCTTGGAACACTTCGCTTTGTCAAATTAGTGGTGCATCTGGTGCATTTTTCTTTCTTTTGTCATGATTGTCTTTGATTTTGAATGGTTGTCGTTTTCCCCCTCCACCAGTTATCCTCTGCAATTTAAACAGATCAAGACGTTTTAGAAAGTAAAAAAAAGACCAAACGAAGCGTTAAATTTCACACCCGTTTGTTTACTCATAATTGGGACTGACAATGTTATTAATTTTCTTACTGAAAAAATACGTGTTTGCTCTTTCTTAAAACTGAATGCACACCGGGATAATCAGTATCGAGCTGAACAAAAAAGGGAGTCCCGAAACATTCTAAAGGATGTCGTTTTTTCTTATGTTTCCAAAGAGGAAGTGACAATCTTAGAACAAAAAAGAGATTACATTAATACTTCAAAAATGTTATTCAAAGGTTCGAAGCAAACAAAGTAAATCAAGCAGCAGCAGCAGCAACAACAGAACAACAACAACAGTAAAAAACAAACTGTATACGTATTAGATCAAGTCGTTTTTGTCCCGCTTTGACTCTGGGTTGCAGCACGTAAAGCTGCCAAACCTTAAACTTGCTAGGTGAGTTTTGAAGACTTCTAGAAAAGCTTAACGATATAATCAATCAATTAGAAAGCTGTAGTCACACAAATGGGAAGAACTCAAGTTTTTTGTCATTTACATCTCCTAGGTTTCTTTCCCCCCTCTCTCTCTCTCTCTCTCTCTCTCTCTCTCTCTCTCTCTCTCTCTCTCTCTCTCTCTCTCTCTCTCTCTCTCTCTCTCTCTCCCTATCTCTTTCTCATTCTCTCAAAAAAGTACTCATCAATCGCTAGGTAAGTTGAAAACTACACCATTAAATTCTTTAGGTGGCAATAAACAAAAGTGATTAAAGAGCGTATAATCTGGATAATCTGTAGTCGTGTATGAACCTCAACCATTGCCGATTTGGGTGTCTCTAATCCGCGTAGTTATTGCTGTGTTTGACATCAGTACACTGTTCAAAAATAAAACCAGCACAAATGAATGAATGGCCGTACAACCATGACTTATATTAAGCTAGAATGAGTTTCTCCCCAGACCTTAGACTAATTTGTGTGTGTGTTTTTGTTGAATCGCTCCATATGAAATTTATATCATAACTTTCCCCTTCTTTTTGTTTCATTTTTCATTTCTTTTGAATTTGAAAGAAAGCATGTCGAGAGCAAACGGAGATTGAGCCGGCATAGAACGACTTCTTAGCGCGGTCAGATTATAATGACACCTACATAATTTTTTTTCTTCCTTACCCTGAGGCGCACCCAACTCCCTCTTCCATCTCCGGGTAAAAGTTATATCTGCCTTCTTTATCTCTAGTGCATAATATTGTATCACTCTGAGACCACAATGGAAATGCAATTGTTGTTCTTCAATTGATGTGAAAATTAGCCTGTGGATCGACCTAAAGATCTGTGAAATGTGTTTTGGTTCACTATACACGGAAAAGGTGATCATATTAATAACAATCCATCGATGCTCTATGCAGATCCAGCCTCGCAGGAATTTTCCGTGAAAGAGAAACCATGAGGGTTTCTTATGTGAACTATAATTTATTTTCATTAATTTTTTATCACACTCACGTCATATCTGTGGTCGCTCAGAAAAACCATAGAACGCTGGTAATACAAGATAGAAAAGATAATCCTGGCTTGCACTATTAATTCCTTTCAATTAATTTTCATAAGAACTAGGAGAAGAAGCAAGAACACAGGAACAAAAACTTCAGGCACCGCTAATAGTAGAAGAGGAATATTGGGGTGATTAATAATTCATTGCTGGATTGAGGAAAACGCCATCTGCATCTTTTTCTATACCTCTCTCCCTCGCCTTTTCTCTTTATTTATTCTCTCTATCTATTTCTCTCGCTTTATTTAAATATGTATACATACACACACACACATAATATAAAGCTATGAAGCATATGGCTGGAATTTGTTATAGTATGTGTACATGCGGGGATTTAGTGTGGGTAATCAGCACGGTAACCAAGGCCTTGAAAAGCTCCTAAAGATGGTCTTGTATACAATGTGCATGAGAGGTTTGTAGAGTAAATAATGCAAATAGTGTCTGTAGAAACTTATGGGGGAGCTAGATATATATATATATATATATATAATAGATAGATAGATAGATAGATAGATAGATAGATAGATAGATAGATAGATAGATAGATAGATAGATAGATAGATAGATAGATAGATAGATAGATAGATAGATAGATAGATAGATAGATAGATAGATAGAGATATATTCTATTTCATGTATTATATTTGGACTGTTATCATTAATAAGTCATTCTTGATCGAGAAAGCCAACATGTATTGAAGGGAATACGCGCCATGTACACAATGTGTTATGATAAATTTACCTTATACCTGGACCTTACATTAATTCTTTTCCCCTAGAGTGTGCAAGAACATTTTTACATTATTTACTCTACAAACCTTGGTAGAGGGAATGAACGATTTGTGTCCGAGGATAAAACTAAGCAGCTAAATGAACAGAAATGAGATAAGATAAGATTAAAATTAAAAAAAAGAAACAAGACCGCTTGTAAACTTCATCGCGAGGGGCAAAGAAGATTTATGTTAATTCTGTATAATAATAATAATTATGCTTTAATGCTTAGTGTTTAGCGAGTGCTCTCCTAATAGCACATCTCCTCACCTAAGTCTCAAAGAAGGTCCTTCACAGTGACGGGGCCTGCGGGCAGGGTTCCAATGACATGGTTGGTCTCATTGTGACAGTTATAGACACCGAACGAAACAGTAAAAGATAAAGCGGAGGGCCAACATGGAGATTGAACCCATCAGCCTCGGTTTAGGAGCCACGCGATCTACAGTTGAATCATCTAGCTTTCCACCCGAAAACACTATGCAAACGGTAGCTTGCATTTAATTGACATTGATTTTTTTGTTTGAGTAAAGGCTAACTAGGTGTGACCACCAATCATTCTGCAGACGTCATAAATATTCATGAGATCAAAGTGAGACCACGTTGGTTAGGCCCACAAAGAACCATTTTGTGCTGCTTGCTTTCGAAGATTATATGCGTGACCAAACGGTGTAGTATTACAGTTTGAATGACACTTCAAGCTAGATTTTTAAATACATTTTGTTGTTGTACTTATTCGATTTTCCCCAAAATCAATCTATGTATATCAACAACAACAAAAAACAAAACATAATGTGCAGTAAGAGTCAATGTGAGCTGCATCAATCAAGCTTTTTGATGGGACTGTAATGTCTGCGTTAAATATCAATAGATAGAACATAATAACAAGGTAAACATTTGCTTTCAGTTGGCTGAAAAAATACTGTTTTAAGTATTATTCTGCCCTAGCTATGTTTTTTTTTTAAAGAAAAGAAATATATCAATGTTACGCTTGCTATACATAATGTGTCCACGTCGGTTAAAGCGATGATTTGACGATCTTTTTAGACATCGATATCATCTTTTGCACTATCCTATACAGTGTAAACCTCATGTTTTGTTACCCAAGTGACGACTGAGCGAGAACAATACAATTACAAGAATGTAAAGATTGAACACGATGGTCAATATTTATCTTAATCTTTTTTGCTCTGGCTACGCTATAGTTAATCATTACTACAGTAGGCCTACACGTGCATTACCATTTGGCTATAATTATTACTGGCAACGAATGGCACTCCCAGGGGCATTACTTCTATATCCGGTCAGTCTGAAAAGTACTTCCGGGTCCTGGGAATCGGCCCCTCTTACAGGCTAGGCTCACTGTTCAGTGTTGCATACAGCGACAGTTGCTATGGACACTGTTGACTTAAGAAATGGCCAACAACTGGGGCTGTCCACTCGAAGTCCCGTGCGACAATCAAAATACCTGGAGGACAGACTGTTCCGGTTGCCTCCCTTACTGATAAGGGGGCACAATTACCGGGGGATTTAGTCTGGAGGTCTGTCCTCTTATCACTTTGCTTTGGTATAACGCTACCTCTCCTTTTTTAGGTTTGACCCTGTTTCTCTCAGTCTTTGTCTAAGATGTTCTTATCTATATTTTTTACAGTCAAAGTATTTGGTATTTCAGCTTTTCTACATAAAATAATGTTTACAATGCTCTAAACAATGTTCAGTTTCCTCCTCACTGCCATTACATCTTATTAAAAATGGAAACTATAGAATGTAATGTCTTGAGACTTATATTAATAACCAACACATGGTCGCTGTCTTCTTTGACCTGGGAAAAGCTTATGACACAATTTGGCAGTATGGCATACTTAGAAACCCCAAAAATATAAGGTTCGAGGGCAACCTACCCATATTCCTTAAAAATATAGATAATCGACAGCTCCAAGTAAAGGTCGAATCGTCTCTGACTCTTTCAGGGAATTTTTTGCAGAGATCCTGATCTCTACATCGATCGTAGCCAAAGAATTCCTGTAGAGGAAGTAGCAACATTTTAGGCGTTGTATTTGACAAAAAACTATCATTTATCCCCAACCTGAAATATCCGAAAAAAAGTGTCAATGGGCACTTAATCTTATTAAAAAAACATATCCAGAACTGAGTGGGGAGCAGATAGAGTTTCACTCCTCTACCTCCAACGCTCTCTGATACGATCTAAACTCGATTGTGGTAGCGTAGTGTATGGCTCTGCCAGACCATCTGATATAAAGATGCTAGACACTATACATCACCATAGACTGCGTCTCAGCCTCGAGGTCTTTAGTACCACCCCTTTAGAAAGCCTTTGCGTAGCTGCAGACGAACCATCCTTGTCAGAAATAAGAGACAAACTATCCTTACAATACGCCGTTAATCTAAAATCTACCCTGACAATTCTGCTTTTCATCCTATTTTCCACCCAAATTATGGAGACAAATTCTAATCTTCACCGAACGCGATTGCTCCTTTCGGAAACCGTGTTCAGCAACTTCTTATTGAAATCGACTTAGATACTAACATTATTGAATAAGATACATTTTCGGAAATCCCTCCCTGAATTCTGGAAAGATCAGGAAGCATTTTTGACTTGGCAGCTCTTGAGAAGGACATTGAACAAATCATAAAAACTAGTTCAAACCATTATCTACTTTTAACTGACGGGTCTATGGATGAGACATGCGTCGGAGCTGCCTGCCACTCATCCTCAGCAGATAAATACTGCGGGGTGGGCGCGAATATACTGCGTAGGCAGTTGCCCTGTGCATCTCCACTTCAAGAAAAGACAAGTTTTGATCCTTTCTGGCTCGCTTTCCTTGGTGAAGGTGGTCGGAGAGGCAAACTTGAAAAATCCGAAGAAATTCCAAATTTTGAGAAAAATTCACAAACTGCAGCAAAATGGTAAGAAAAATTACTCTCTGCTGGATCCCCAGCCATATTGGAATTGGTGGAAATGAAATGACTGATGACCTCGCCAAGATTGGGCTCCGACTGGAACCTACTCAGGTGCAGGTACCTGCATCAGATGCGAAGCCAATCATAGTTTATAATAAAAGTTTTTAAGACATCTTGACGTCGCGATGGAATTACCTGACAAAGAACAAACAACACAGTGTTTAACCACATTTAGATCACTGGGCGAGACCAGGTGGTGCTTGATCGAGTCCAACTAGGACATTCTTATCTTACCCACGCATTCCGTAAGAACAAACTCACCCTTTCGCTTCTCTCTCTCTCTCTCTCTCTCTCTCTCTCTCTCTCTCTCTCCTCCCCTCTCCTCTCTTCCTCACTATCCTATCTCTCTCTCTCTCCCCTTTCTCTCTCTTTCCTCTCTCTCTCTCTCTCTCTCACTCACTCACTCTCACTCTCTCTCTCTTTCTCTCTCTCTCTCTCTCTCTCTCTCTCTCTCTCTCTCTCTCTCTCTCTCTCTTTAAATCATACAAACTGATAAATCTGTCGCGTACCCTTCAACCATCTACTACCTAAAGCCTGCAAGAAAACATCGTAAAACTATTATTGAACGCTCTTCTATTATATAGTGATTTCATCCTCGGTTCAACTAAAAAAAACCCAGATCAACTGCAACTTTTCTAAATTAAATGCGATCTTAGTGATTTTTACTCCTCCCTTTATCATGTTTTTGTTACACAATTTCAATGGTGAAAGAAAATACACAATGTGAAAAATGTTGTTCTCAGATCTGACTCCAGATATATTATACGATATCAAACACCCAATGCGCAAACGTAAACCTATTACTTTCCCTTAACACACAAAAAAAACTATTTGAAAGCTTATTGAAAGCATTATAACAGAAATTAAAAAGCATGTTATCCCCATCCATTTTCTACTGGCTTAAACTTTCTGCTTCCCCGACCAGGACTTGTAAAATAAAAATCATTTGCATTTTTCAGGCTTTACTTATGATTAAGCTCCAGCGTCTTCTTCTTTGTCTCCTACAAATCCAGTCTTTTGCTTCTTTCTCTCTCTCCACTTCTACCACCTTCTCATCTTTCAGCTTATCCTCCCCGTACTTCTGTTCCTTTTAGTTTCTTGTCCATCCTCCTCTCCCTATCTCATCTTCCGCCCCTATTGTTGTTGTTGTTCTTCTTCTTCTTTTTCTTCTTCTTCTTCTTCTTCTTCTTCTTCTTCTTCTTCTTCTTCTTCTTCTTCTTCTTCTTCTTCTTCTTCTTCTTCTTCTT
>RQTK01000823.1:25492-44698 GCA_003991915.1 Elysia chlorotica
TAATAATAATAATAATAATAATAATAATAATAATAATAATAATAATAATAATAATAATAATGATAATAATAATAATCGAACTTCAGTTATCAAAATCTCTGGTGAATTGTTATGCGAGTCCATACCGAGGTTATCCTTCTGTCTCACAAGTCGTTTTATTACTCTTCAGGAAGCCAGCCAGCAAACGGGAGATGGCCTTATGGCTCAAAGCGTACCCACATACTGCTATCGCAAAAAGTGCAAGGGCATTTAGCCCGTTTAATATTTTTAAATCAATGTTTTAAGTACCACCCTCATGTGTTTTTGGCGTTTGCTCTTGATCCACAGACCAAGCTGTTAAGAGGCAAAAGCACATCAGTCACCAGTTAAAGCAAATAGCGGGTGAGTACGAGCCATATTCGGTTAATGTTTATTCTTATACTCCGATTTCTTTTTACAAGGTCATAACTACGTTTTGAAGAATGGACTCCCAAGAACAGCAGCGCTCGAGTCTTTCGTCGGCTGTTTTTAGCAAAGCGAAAACTTGGTTTAATCAGAGACTATATATTTCATTCTATCTGATACAACTCTTTAGATAAATAGGTCACATAGAAATATAAATCTATGGTGGGTCATTACAACTTGTGCGGAGAACCATTGGTTCTTGTTTCATAAATAGAAGAAAAGTGGTTTGCATTCACTATTTGTAATAAAAAATATTTCATTGTAAATATGGAAAGGTAATGAATTTTAACAAAATTCATGTTAAAAAAAAATATTTATTTCCACCAATAGAAGAATAGAATTATTTTCATTGTTTGTTGACTTACTACGAGTAGAATCATTACTTTATTAATGCACTGGATAGGCCTACGTACCGGTAGCGCTTTTAGTGTGTAATTAGTTCACGTGGTCAACCTTAAACAGTTAATTGCCTTGCAGCCTCATAAAATGTTTTGAATAGCGAGGTGTGGAGATTTAATAGCTTTCAGTTATGAAACGTTACTTGGAAGTGTTATTATCTTCCATCCCTTCATTTCAAATTTAAAATTCATACGTATTTTTTTTTTCGCTGTAGAAATTAACGTAACGTATAGACCAGAGTTTACGACAGTAAACACGCCAGCGTGAATTATAACACCGCTTAAAAAGTATGCATTATGTAGTACATTAAATAACTGTAGTATTGCTAGGGACATTAAAAATGCTGATATAAACACTATAAATATTATCTTATTGATCTTTACACATTTAGCTGGTAAGATATGCGTTTGTAATGATATTGGCGCAAGTGCCACAGCGTTGGTCTCACAAGCATGAGTTTTCCGGTACCAAACCCAAATATATTTTTTTTTTCTGATTTCTTTCCATACTGATTGGGTCCCAGTCGGTTAACGCGTTGGGATGAGGAGGTTGCCGCATGGTTTTTGTGTGGCATCACGTTAAATTGTCAAACTTTTAGCCCTTATGCTGAGATATTTATTCTCGAGCGCTACATACATCAAAGATCTGGATACGCTAATTCAAAAACCTTTTTCTGTTTAAGTTCATGTTAAATTATTCCCTCCTCTCCGTTTCGATTAAATAAATGATGTTTCGGGTGTATATTAAGATCACACTCTAAGAAAAGAAAATAACAACATATAATAATGCAAGGCCCTCCAATGTGTTCATACTCTTTCAAGAATTTTAGATTTGGTAGCAAGAGAAGTGTGAACACATGGATGTCACAAACAGAAAAGTGTATTGTCAAAGTAAGGAAGCATTCGGGTACAAAAGCGTCTATTTTGCGGGCAAACTCAGACAAAGTCCCCCGTATCCCGCTCTGAGATACCGTCGATGTTGGATTGTAGAATCTTTACTGAGGATCTAGGAGAAGATAACAAGGAAGAGCTTCGATATATTTCGGCAAGAATCAGAGCCGTGAACAGTAAACTGTGTTGAAATGAGAAAGGTAAAATGCATTGTTGTGCCTACCTGGTTTTTATTAGTATTAGTAAGAATAATGTGTGAATCTTTGAATCCCTCTTACTCTTTGTTCACCCTTCTGTATAAAGAGCATTAAATTTGCCCACTTTTCTTCTGAATGACTTTCTTTGCCCCGCTCTTCTTAGTGTGTCAGCTCCGTGCGGAGCACAGACCGTTAAGAAAACCTCACATTTCCAGCTATCCTGATCTAGGACCTCCAGTTCACCTATATAAGGTGTACAGCTGATTTTATAATCATTTTGAGGAATAAAGAAGGAATCACTGGTAAAAATGCGTGACAGAGTTACAGATCTAAGAATTCACTTTAAAAATGCGTCCCCTTCTCCGTGCCGCTTCTGGTCTTCCTTTAGATCTATGTCCCTGTGGATTCCGCGTCACGCTCATTTTTGTAGTTCTTTCTATTATATCCTTTTTGACATTACTGAAATATAGTTATACTTATTTGTTAGGTCGATGCCCGCATAATTCAACTAGTTGAGGAAGAAGTCCTGCTAACTCATTTCCGTCCCTGTGTGGCGGCACGTAAAATTATAAGTTGTTAGTATTAGGGCCCGTACGCGATTTACCCTTGTTGTCGACTATAAAAATTTGAAGGAAAAAAAACGGACTTTATTAAACTTCCATCTAAGGAAATTGTGAAAATGACAGTTTTTGTTCTTTAGAAGTATCCATTAAAATTCGAACGGAGTCTAAATCTAAGCACATTCATGCTTCACGCTTCATTTGTCATGCTGCCAAAAATGAGACGGCCATTGTGCGTTATTAGACAGGTTTATGTATAATCTTTTCTCCACGGTTGCTCACTGACAATCTAGACATGCTAGCCTGCAGGCCTCGCAGGTTTTCTGACAGGCACATTAACGCTCATCAGAAAAGTATCTATGGAGGGAGTAAGTTGTGTGAACAAATAGGATGGGTTTGGGAGGGGAGCGCAACTAAGCTTCTCGGTTGTCACGCGAACCTAGTGACATGTCACCGACAACATCGCTCCAATGTTCATAGGAGTTGTCATACAGCCCCAAAAAATAATTAGAAGTGTCGCATTAGGTTTTCGTGTTGGTTTTTGTTTTAATTTGTTTAGACATTTAAAAAGAACGTTTGAAGATATTGTGTATTCGTTTTTTTCGATATTGTATGTAAATTTGCCTGAAAGAGTAAGAGATCTGCAATCAATCTTAGCCTAACTGATCTTTGGTGATTTTTGCTTATTGGATATTTTTGTAGACGCTAGATAATTCAACCAGTAGTGCTCTGTTCTGACGAGCAAGTGCTCCAATGTTCAAATCTAAAACAATGCTGTTACCACCGTATTGAATTTTTCGGGGAACCTTAAAATCAGACATAAGATGTATACTTTTTTGCCGCATATGATTGTCTTTGGGATTCTAGTAGACGTAAAACAAAAGAAAATTCCCTATTAAATAAAAGAGATCTGCATTTTTAAGCTGGGGAGCATGGTTGACGCTGAGGTTAAAGTGTCGGCTTCCGAGGCAGGAGGTCTGGATTTTAGCCCTGCCCTGGCGGCTGCGTTTTACCTTACTGGCTAAGGACGCCCACAGGGTGAAGCTAGAACTTATCGACGCTTTAAAGTGCTTGACATTCGCGCCGATTAGATTGGTGTGAGCCCCACAGAGTATACGCCTAGACTCTGATCCTGTGTGTGCTGTCTAGGCAAAACTAGCATACTGTATAGTCTGTAACTAGTGCGTTGCAATCTATCATAAAATGATGGCGTCTTCGTCTTCATCTGAGTAAAATTTCAAATCGGCTTATCAAGTCCTGGTGCAACCTGCATCAACCTATATTTCCAGAGAAATAGGGGATTTTGTTATAATCTGAGGCTATGGGTGTATCAACGTCAATTTATTTTCCAAAAATAAAAATAAGTAGATCTTGATCTAACGTGGGACAATTGCTGCAATAGTTCAATATGAAACTCCAATACAAATCTGCGAGATTAATTCAACATCTAGATCTACACAGGTGCGTGGGCCTAGCGTGTAGACAAGTCTCTAATTAACATGATTGTGTAACCATGCGAAAGTGCAATACAAATACATGCAGTTGTAAAGAATTTGAGAGATAGTTTAAAATTAAATGCCTACAAAACCTTATTTTTCAATTTTAGTTCAAAAATCATATTTTGCTCAAGGTGCTCCCTTATTGTGATGACGCTGATTACAAAAATCAAATCAGTTTTGTTCTACGTAAAGCCCACTCTCCGCTATGTCCATTTTTAAATCGCCCTAGTCCATCCCGTGACTTCATACATCTTGCGACGGTAGTCGCGGTGAGTCCTCATGTTTTCAGCGTCGATAAGAATTGTTTTTCCATTCTGATAAAGCCGAGGCTGCCGAGTCTAACTTATCATCGCTCACAAGGAGCGGTGACTCTGTGGGGATAGTTGATTTTTATAAGGGCATTCTTGTACCAATCAGCGCTCATCAGCTTTCGGCTATCACCCTGTGGGCGGCCAAAGTCGGTGTCAGTATAGTGTGCCCAGCGAGAGAGAGAGAGAGAGAGAGAGAGAGAGAGATAGAGAGAGAGGGGGGGGAGAGATAGACAGACAGACAGAGACAGAAACAGAGAGATTCTTTTCTCCGAGTAAAAATGAGCACTTATCTCTGATGATCGTACAGAAATGTGCATGTAAACGCTTTTGCGGACATCTAATTTGTTATTTTTAGTTGCACGGAAGTGCATAATTATAGCGTGTGGCGTGCGAGGGTAAATAGCAATGCAAAGGTTTTTTTAAGGCCGCGCTGGAGACATTAATGTACATTTGTATCTTACAATTAATAGACCTACTCTCTGGGAGGCATGAATATCGCCGCCACTCGATATCACGGACCCATGTCAGCGAGGCAATCAGATCAGATGCAGGGAAGAAGCTAGTCTGGCGTGTTGGTCGCTGGTAGCCTGTTGGAGATCAGTCTCCCTCCCCAGTCCTATCCAAAAATGCTGCACATTGTTCTTATGCCATAAACCTAATCTGACATCTAAGTTGCTAAATGCATCATCTAGTTTATAACACATTTTACAAGTGATCCGACGAATTGTTTCAGTCGTATGCATCCTCTGTAAAGGATTATTTGGGGAAATTGATCATTATCATTATTAGATGCTTTGCCTGATCGCGTCAGCTTGCTTTTCTCGGTCACTAAATAAACAGTCATGCATCTTGGACTCTACTGTCAATGTTCTATGGGCATATCCATTGTTATAGTGTCCCGCCCATTTTCTTTTTTCTTTATCTCCAATCAACTTAGGAGACGTAAAACTGACCAATGATTGCAGCAGGTGCACTGGGACAAGAAACGTAGGTGGGGGAGTGTGAAGGCGTGCGCACGTCACGCGGCCGGGTCATTAGTGACGTCTGTTTCTTTAGCTCATATCGTATTGTTTCCAGTTCTTATAAGGCAATATGATTATTTCAGCTTTCAACCTTAAACCAGAAATTCGTATTTAATTTTGAAAATCTATTTGGCTATGTTAAATTGAGTTGGCACCTCTGCATTTGTGTGTATCAAGGCCGCAAAGATACAAGGCAATGCCATCGAAGTAAATAAAAAAATTTTAAAAAAGGATTCATATCATTAAATCATTAGTTCCAGTTAGTTCAGTTTATGCTATTGTTTTGTAGATTGTCTCAGCGCCTATTTATCTTACACCGAGCCGAAAAATGCATGGTCCTGATTAAGCAGGGGTAAAAAATGATTATTAGCTCCAAGCCTTCCAAAAAATCAAAGGCAGTTTTCGCCAAAGTAGTTAAAATTTGCATTAAGAGTAAAAATAAGAAAACCATTAGACATATTTAGACTGAAAAAATGCCCTCGACGTATCAGTTTCTTCTAACTAATTCAACAATTGTGAAATAAAAATAAATCACTATATATATACGAGGTTTCCGTATGACTGGGATGTCACTCTCATTTTTTTTCTGCTCAGTGACACCTCTTTGATGAGCATTCTTTTTTTTTTTTTTAATATCTAAATTTAGAATTAAGGACAAATTACTTCTCTATATGTGTGCAATAGTTATTTGTATCTTACGAAGGAGACAGCTATCTTTAAGTTCCAATACTATCAAATTTAAAATTACACGTATAGCGATTCCAGTATGGAGGAAAACAACGTTTGTAACTCATTGATAGTAAATTCAACAGACCCAAATAATTTTGTCTTATTTTGACAAAAGACATTAGAGAAAAACAATAACAATAAACAAACAAAATCGTTATAAAAAAAAACAAGCGGACAAACATAACATTGTGTTGTGTTCCTATATTTTATATGATTGATCAAGATATGAAGATTGGTGTTGTGGATGGAGACCAAACTAATTCTAGTCCCAAATCTACATGACTACAGGTAAAATTGTTAAACAATGTAAAACCGTGGAATTAAAATTGTATGTAAATATTACAATGATTATGGATTGAGCCATTAGGAGTATGGAAAATTCGCAGCTCGCAGACTTTTTAAAATAATTATTTTGAACTTTACATACTGAAAACCTAAGATTGTATAGTATAAAGTAAAAACTGCAATGAAAGATGTTTGTTATACTAGGGCCCAAAGACAA
Organism: Elysia chlorotica; assembly: GCA_003991915.1. Classification (NCBI taxonomy): domain Eukaryota; kingdom Metazoa; phylum Mollusca; class Gastropoda; family Plakobranchidae; genus Elysia; species Elysia chlorotica. The sequence continues at coordinate 32,046 of RQTK01000823.1, forward strand.
ACATTGGTATAGTATACAAGCTGGGGTACCCGGAACAACTCATACGTTGATATATTTCTGTGGAGAGTGGGTCCAGGAGACTGACAACCAAGTGTGGACGCTGACTAGAATTGTTACTAGTTTCACTCTTCTACATCTGCTGCTCTAGAATGGTTGTATCTCAGCTGGTATCACCATTATGGTCACGGCGGTATACACGCCACGAAAAGAACGATACAATTAGACGTTTTCAGTTTCTACCTTATGTTAGCATACATTTCGCAGTTAATTTTTTTTAATGTTAAAATTAGTAACTAACCAGAGTTAAATTTTTGTCCTGCTCCTGTGTATAACTTTTCACTTATTAATGTTTATAAAGCTGTTTATCCACGATTCGGGTAGAATGCACAAACATGACGTCTCGCCGTAAGCCTTCTTATTCTTGCATTCTTACGAAGAGACGTAAACTAAGTTTTCTTTGTGCATTCTACCCCTCGTCTGGGCTCGTAATCCTTGATTGTACTTCAAAACATACCATTTACATTGTGTCACATATTGCGTGCACGTAAGAACTAAGAAAGGTGATATTACGGATAAAGGAAACAGAGGAAAGACATTAATAGAGTATTGAGACGGACAGACAGACAATTAGAGAGATCTAAAGATACTGAACTACAGAAAGACAGATAGACTAAAAAAAAAGAAATAGACACAGAGAAAGGGGGACGGAAAAAAAGTATATGGAGATACTTGTTGAGGATGTTACAGACAAAGACAGAGTAGAAGGGAAGAATGATCATTTGGGCAGCAAAGTTGAGAATACTTTTACTCAACAAATAGCGCCCATAAACCAATGTTTTAACTTTTAATTTCTGACTTAAGCGACTTTATTCAAGCTTTCCTAATTAAACCATTTCAACAAAAGGATGTGTTATTATCAGTCCCAGAAAATTTTACTTTCCATCCGACAGTTGTGGATTTGGCAACGTTTGCAAGCTTCCATTTTTAGCGACCATTCACTGCGGCGACCACTCACAACGGTGGCTATTCACATAGACAACCATTCATAGCACCCAGCAATATACGCCAATCATTTTCTCCCAGCATGACCGCAAAATCGCCATTGTTTGAAAGTTTCGAAATATTTTGCAACAAATCCCGTTATGAATGAAGTTAAATATTTATGACGTGACACCGCGGGCGTTGGAGATCCATTCCAATTCGAGGCTACAGGGCTGCCAACCCACCCAGCCATCACAGTATACAGATTAGCTTATTTCATAGAATTACAAGCTTTTTCCCCAAGTTGGCATCTTTCAAGATATCTTGCGAACATCTACCAAGATTCCAAGACAAGTCGTGCAGTGCTCTATGAAACTGTACTGTAGTGTTTTATCCTTTTTTTTTCTTACCATTAATGAAGCGCATAGATCAACGGGTTTTTTTTTCCTTTGAAATTTTGATCGTCCATTATGAGGGGCAGTCTACGAGCATTCAAGTTCAAATGAAATTACAAATTCTGCAATGTGACTAGGCTAGTCTATGGGTGCACGCTTTCTTCACCAAACCAATGGGCGTGTTGGATCTTTTGCTAATCATAGATCTTCAAGAAAGCTCTCAGAAATCAAGAAAGAAAAAGAAAAAGGAAAATTTACTGGCGTCTCTTCTTTGATCCGGTCCAGACTTGGAGGTCACTGCTCGGATATATAAGATCTTTGATGAAATATTCATGTAATTAAAGCACGTCTACCGTCTCAGTAGGATTTAACTTCATCTGCAATCACTGTCTTTTATGCTAGGGTTTCCTATTCAGAGCCTGCTTTCCCTTTTTTATCCGGCGTCTTTATTGCTGTCACATACTTCTTTCTTCGTTTCACTAGTTCGTATATTTATTTAATGGTGTAATCAAATGAGGAGATTTGTCCCGAGCTCTTTTCATCCTTTTTGGATAGACATAGCTTACACCATCAAAGTTCTATTTAGATTTATTTCATTTTACTTTTTCTGATTTCCCCCTGTGACTTCCGCAGGATTGTTTACAATAGATCTAGGTATCAGTTTTGAAAATAAAAATATGGAAAACCTTCGCGCCCATGGGTTTAAAATTCTTCTATGTTCTTGTGAATTCGATATGTGTGTTTCTTGCCGATTTTCCCTTTTTTTTTCTTTAAAAAACTCTCTTCGTCGTATTTCTATAAATGTAGGGGCTTAGCTATTAGTCACAAATTTGTATGTAATTTTATTGCACATAGCCGGAGTCACTTCAGATATCAATAAGTATTATAGGTTTTTAGACTTACTGCGGCTCGGGGGAAAATTTATTATACCGACACAGAAAAAACACATAAAAGATATAAAACTTCTATTGGCTCTCCGCTTTTTACTAAATACATGTCATTTTTAGGAGATGTAACCCTTTGAGAATAGCACTTTAATATTGCAACAACAACAAAAATACAAACTATTTGATTCTTTATAAAGTTTGGGTTGCAGTTTTCTGGGAGGCGTTTGGTGGATTTTTGTTTGCTTGTTTTTATTTTATTTTTTTCTAAAGTGCAAAATGTGCTAAGTCTAGTTGCGGCAGGACTGTTAAAATAAAGAGGGGATAAGGAAGCTCACTCGATAGAGCGCCATTCGAATCCCAATCAGATAAACGTTGTGGTTGGCACGTTTTCAGTTTCAAACGCTTTTCTTAGGGTCCCTCCAAGAGACAGTCTACTTGATGACAATGGACTTAATGAAGAATCAAAAAATTGAACTATCGAATTATAAATAATAATTACTAAACATACAATTCTACTTTACATAGACTGGCTTTCACTACAAACAGGGTATTATAAAAACAAATAATTAAAAAAAAAATTAAATACCAGATATATTCCAATATATTGGCATCGTGTCAAAATAGGAAGAAGGCCATCTAACCTTGAATTTAGGTTCCTCCCAGAACTCTCCATGCCAAAAAATGTAAAAGGTGTCGTTCATAGTTTCTTGTGTCAGTGTGCCTTGAACTGTCTTCAATGTTGGCTAGTTGTACATGTGTATAACAAATGGTCTAAAGGATAGCTACGATTTTAAAAAGAATGCTTTACGGTCCAAATAATGGCATATAGCACCATTATCAGTTTTAAAAAAGGAACTGAGACAGAGGGAGGGAGAAAGAGAGAGGCACAGAGAGAGGCACACACACATAGAGAGACTTTTTTGTTTAATGTTATAATTCGAGTTACGTATTCGGGACAACAACAATGGCTGGTATTAAGGACAATAAACAAAGCGGCATTAAAGAGGCATTTCCTAGATCAAGATCTAAACCGAAAAGGTTTTCAACCTGATTCAGCCAAGGCGATGACGTCATGCTTCGCTGAGTTCTGCGGCACGGGGTTATAGAGTTTAAGACTTCATAACCTGTGTTCAGCGGGCTTTAAACGCTAAACTCATGAAACAAAATAAAATCACGATGGAACATTACAAACAAATTATTTGTTAAAGTTGAAGAAGATCCCTGGATTAAAAAAAATCATAATATGAGGTAAATTTTTGAATAAAAAATAATTATGTGCATGGTCAGCCCCTATTGAAGACCTTGAAAAGTCAGTTCAAACTATGACCAATGGCACACCCTGTCTGGACGTTACCGACTATGTAGACTTGTTCGAAAACTGAGCGTCTAGATCTAAGGTCATCTCCTGGTATTGAATAGCACACTTTAAAGATCAATATTGCATTTAAAGCAAAACTATCAATGTTGTTTGGTAATAAATATATAGAAAGAAAGAAAACAGCTCTGATAGCCTATGATGTATATGTTGCTATAGTCAGTACTAAGAGATAAATGCAGCAGTTATGGTGCAATTATTTTTTAATTCCATGCAGTTTGGGGACTCAGTTCAAATTATCTATTAATATTGAATATGTAATTCAAAACCTAAAGTCGTGGTTTATACCAAATATTACGCATAAAAAACACAAGCTAACACTGTAAAATGAGGGAAAACTAATTAGATACCAGATATTTTGAAGGTTACCTAGCTTATAGTCTAGGTGTCTTCCGTTTGGGTCTATGTGTCCTCCGTTTGGAGGCTCCTTAGCCCTAGAGTCCAGATACTCTCTGTTTGGAGGCTCCCTACCCCCAGAGTCCAGATACCCTCCGTTTGGAGGCTAACAAGCCTACAGTTTAGGTGCCCTCCGTTTGGAGGCTCCCTACCCCCAGAGTCCAGATACCCTCCGTTTGGAGGCTAACAAGCCTACAGTTTAGGTGCCCTCCGTTTGGAGGCTCCCTACCCCCAGAGTCCAGATACTCTCCGTTTGGAGGCTCCCTAGCCCTAGATTCTTGATATCCTCCATTTGGAGGCTAACACGCCTACAGTCTAGGTGCCCTCCGTTTGGAGTCTAGGTGCCCTCCGTTTGAAGACTACCAAGCCTAGATTATAGAGTCTATGAGCCCACAATTTGGAGGCTACCGAGCATCTCCCTTTATAAAAAGTCAGACGAAGTAAAATGTCATCTTCCATAGAAAATGTAGTTTATCATAAAGTAGTGGTTAACTACCATTCTCAAAGAAAAAGAGGTATAAAGGTTGTAAATTAATACAATCCTCTCTTCTGTAATAGTTTGAGACAATAACGCTGAGAATTAAAAGTTTGCTAGAAGGAGGCCAATCAATTTATAAGCAAGTGTGACAACACATTCAGGAATTTACGAGGAAAAAGGTCATAAATTTTATCCACATCTCATAGCATGGTAGGTAGAATAATGTTTCCACCCCTTTATCTGCCCTGTTGCCGTCACTCAATTTGCACAGCCTATTCTTTCTCTCTTCTTTCAATTTGCTCACTTCCCTCAGATGTCTCGGTCGTTCTCTTCCCTACCCTCTCTCCATTTTTCTTTCTCCTCGCCCTCTCTCTCTCTATTTATCTCTCCATTCCTAATTTAATACCATTAATTTATATTGTGCACAAGACGAGAACAGACTACACCAATCTAATCAATTGTTATTAAGTATTGATTCTTTCTGGGGAATCACGGTTTGAAAAATGTTATTAGACTTATATCTGATGGCCGTATGACCCGCATCAAATTTGCCCCAACGAGCTGGGATGAATCCAACTTTCCATTTTTATTACACATTCGACTACTTGGGCGGGCAGCTTTCCCTCCCGACTACTTGGGCGGACAGCTCTACCGCCCAAGATGTGAAACTCCTTGGAGATAATTTCACTAACTCTATTATCTTGGGGGTGCAATCACATTAGCCCGAATGAAAACGATGAAAACGACCTGCGTGTCGCCATGAAGGTTCATATGAGATCCGCAGGTTGTTGACATACTCGATAGCCCTTCTCAGACTTGACCTTGTTCCGTGCCCAGCCATTTGGTTTCCTTGTTAGGTTCTTCCAGGTTTCATGGCGTCCAGATCTAAGTTTGAACACTGGTAGATTAAACGAAAAACATCTTTAATGGAATTTGTCATATACGGACTCAACATTAATATGCAAGACTTACTTGTTCTAATTTCTCTTTGTTTCTATTTCCTGGCGTTGTTAATTACAATATTTTTTGCTTTAGGACCGATTCCGTATCTTTACAAAGGAATTCCATATGCTCAGAGACTCCATTTCGTCATCCTTTCGGTAAAAATTAAAAGAATGTTTACATTTCAATAGTAAAAAAAGATAATAATTTACATTTGAGAAAAAAAAGTCTAAACTTTGTTATCAGGTAAACAAAGCAATAGGTCTCCAATCATCTTGAAACTTTATATGCGTTATTTTGCTTTTAATCAGTCACAAAGGTAAAAACGTCCACATAACGATTCACGCAAATTATTAGATTAGTTGTTTTGTTTGTTTGTTTTTTAATCATCTCCTAAAATGCGCTGATTCGCCAATTAAGGCTGCTTTCCTATCCCCATTTTTTATATTTAATATACCAAACGGAAGTAAAGTTTTGTAACTTAAGCTATCAAAGCCCTGTGTTTATAATTTTGCCTCACTAAGTTAGTAGTCAATAAAGATTATCTGAAAGCTTTTTCAAATCGTCTTTTGTGGATTTATTTTTACTGAGGTCTACGATTGTATTGATTTTTTAAATCTACTTTAAAAAAAGCTACTCCAAAGAGCAGATCTATGCACAGTGCTTTCCTGGTTGAACAAGCTCATACGTGTTAAATATTGAACTGTTATTCTTTTTTTTTTCCAAGCGCGCATATTTTAACGCGCACACTTTTTTACTAGAATGCTTGGTAAATCGTAAAATGATTAGCTAACCTAAGCCCTCAATAGCCTTTTAATACAACTAACAATATGTGGTTCAATTTTGTCATTGTTTATAAACAAAAGATCACAAAAAGCAATCAAACATGGAAACAAAACAAACAGCTGAAGAAAGAAAAAAATATATTGAGATTTTGCACACTTTAAATTTATCTGTAATCCTTCAGCTTTGTTCATTCCACAGTCATCACTAACTTTGGTAGTTCCCAACTAGTATGTTGACCAATTTTTAGATTTTACCCTCCGGGGTCCGAATGATTCCTCTGATTTCGCCACAAAACGTTACTTTTTAAGTCACTTTTCAAAACTTTCTACCAGTGTATTTTTACTGCGTACATGTACTACAAGGTAGGTAAAATAAGAATGTCATGTGTTTGAGAACATAAAAGGCTCATAACAAACTTCCCAGATGAATAATGTTTACCCTACCTTACCTTACCTTATCTTGTTGTCATTGGCAGAGTAAAAAAAAAGGATTTCGTGTTCTTGCGAAGAAGATCTGGCTTGTTTACGCTACATCGTCCTGTGTCATGTGTCTGATCTAGCGTCTTCTTGGTTCCCAAGTGAGATCATCAACGATGAGTTTGTTTTTTTTCGTTTATTTTGCAGACGACAAGATTATTTAGTGGTAGCACGCGGGTCTTGTTCTCGACTAGTTGTGGCGGCGCCAATATAATACAACCTGCTAAGACGGAAGTTTCGTTATCCTCGCACAGCCGCGGTGGCAGCGCATTAAGTGTATAACAATACACACTTTAATCGGGATCAGTAGCTGTATAGAATCCTTGTTCGATACCTGGGAGACTTTAAAAAGAGACAGAGACATAAAGAGACAAAGAGATACAGACACGGACAGAGGCAGACAAAGATATATAGTGAGAGATCCACTCTCCCTAAAGAGTAAGATCCGCCTAATGGGTACTTTCTAACTTACTGGACTCTAAGCTGCAGTGTTATGGCTTCAAGCCACGGTGGCTATCCATAGAGTGATTTGACTAGGATAATCCCACAGTGGGCCCCTTCTCGTTTCGTGTTCGTCCCATAACACGAGGTCTGGGGCTGCTTTGGGCTCTACCCCTCCTCACATCACCAAATATTGAGTGGATTGTTCAGACACTGCAACAGAACTACAACCTTATGTAAAAAAGCGAATGTGTATGTCTTTTCTTACTCTTTGTCGGTTACAATTGATGCGGTTGTCAGGTTCTTGATGAGTTTTATTACGACATACCCTGTTTGCATGTTGACTGCAAAGTCTGCATGAATGAGGGGGGAAAATTAGGAATATATACTAGAATATCATTTTTGATACGTATTTGCACAGAGTAATGTTCCATGTGATCCGGAAGAAATCAAACAATTTAAATGCGTAATATTAAGATGTAAGACTAAAGTACCCACCTTCAGACAACCGTCCGACCCTGTCGCGTGCATGCATACGACACTCCGTCGCTAACAAGACGCATGCGCGCTGACGACAGATCGGATCGTGTAATAATAATGTTGGTGTTTGTCGTATGCGTGTCGTCGATTTTCCACCGACCAAAAAATATCAAGCACTGCCTGATATTTTTCGTACGACAAGGTGTGCCCGCGCCAGACAGGTCGGCGCCTGCTGTCAAGATTGATGACTGGGGGAATTTTTCTAGTGACAAACTTTATGAAAATGGTCTCCTAGTGTAAAACTAATAACAGAATTGAAATCAGCGTACAAAAATAAGTAAAATAACTCGCGAGTCACTTTATTAATTAAAGTATTTTGATTTTAATCACAACAAAATATAAAATCCATCTCCCTCCCTCTCTTCTGTTCACCTTTCACATGACCTACTTCAATAACATAAAAGTAGAATGCACACAATGTTGCATTTCTTCATCACACTCGATCTAGCGGATGAAGTAACAGTATTGTTATTACAGGATAGTAGAAAACAGGACAGTTTTAAATCTACACCCACTTTAAAGTCAGTTTTTAAAATCAATTATCAAAGATGGCTTCATGGACTAAAGAAGCAACAATTTAGTTTATTGAAGTCTATCGCTCAATGGAGTGCTTGTGGAAAATAAAATTACTGTTTATTGTTTAGCTATCAATGGCGACACCAGCGACAATAAATGTAAAGAGGTTTCTTCATCTATTCTCATGAAGTTGTTGAAGTCCTCTGGGTAGGTTCTTATCTCTTCTAAAAGATTCACATGAGAGAAATAATTTCTTTTTAACAACCAGTCTTTGGACCCGATTTTTTTGTTTCTTCTTTTTCTTCTTCTTCCTCTTCCTCTTCCTCTTCATTTTTTTCTTCTTCTTCTTCTTTTTCTTTTAATTCTTCTTCTTCTTCTTTTTCTTTTAATTCTTCTTCTTCTTCTTCTTCTTTTTCTTCTTCTTCTTCTTCTTCTTCTTCTTCTTCTTCTTCTTCTTCTTCTTCTTCTTCTTCTTCTTCTTCTTCTTCTTCTTCTTCTTCTTCTTCTTCTTCTTTGCATCTTTTGGGGCGCGGTGGTCCAGGGGTAGAACATCGGCTTCCGACGCAAAAGGTCCCGAGTTCGAATCCTGGCGGTTGCGTTCCCTACTGGTTGGGTCGGTGTCAGTATAATGTGACCGGCTGAGACAGGAGTCATGGTATCCCCGCCCTGTCTCGTGTGTGGCAGCACATAAAATTGTCAGACGTCTGTCTTGGGGTCCGTCCACAATATAGCCTATATAGTGCTGATGTTGGACATTAAAACCAACTCAACTCAACTCTTTGCATCTTTCAAAATTACAAAAATGGCCAAGGTATCGAGAAGTTCTGTGTCATCCATTATTACACACGTAGCTCTATATCTAGTTGTAAATTTTAATAAGCATACGACCGCGTCTGAAGGTGAAGCTTGCGTGGTTCGGCCCCCATCACTCGTCACAAAAGCTTGGCCAATAATGGTTACACAAAAGAGAAAAGAGGGGGGGGGGGGGGGGGGGGGGGGGGGGGCAAACAGCCTCATGAAATGGACCAGACTAGAAAGCCCAACCCCGACGAGATTGGCGAAGGACAGACCTGCCTGGCGTCGGCTGTCGTATAATGTGTCATATTACTCTGTCAAAGAACTGGAATGATAGATGTTCTTGTATCCTCTTCTGAGAAATGAGATATAACATATAACTAAAGTGGCGATATGAGCCCGCTGTTTTTATTAATTTCTTTGTTGTTTTGTTTGGGGGGGGAGGTTCTTTTGTTTGTTTGTTGTTGTTGTTTTGTTTGTTTGTTTTTGTTTTGTTGTTGTTGTTTGTATTGTTTGTTAGTTTTTTGCCGGCTTATCTCATTGATCCAACTAAAAACCTATATGGACAGATCTAACAAAGACCACAAAACAAGCTGGCAGCGCAACACCAAGCCACTTCCTCTCACTCACCCTAACACAATAGCGATGACCCTGCCATGAAACTCTTGGATAACGCACGGCAGGTCGAAATAACTGTAAAAATATCATCTTCGAACTCCAGAGGACACTTTAACTGAAGACTGGAAGCCAGAAATACAAGTTGAAGGAAAGAACAGATCGTGAAAGCTGAAGTGAAAAAACACAATGATGACGAATCCGAATCCCAATATTACAACTTGCCTAGTCAATAGTGCAACATAAAGAACTGAGCGGGAAGCCCAACTTTCAAACAAACGAACCAATAGAATGGGCGCTTGCACAACGGGCAGACCTGTGCTGTAGAAGTCCCAACATAGAAACAACCATGTTACCTAACCAGACAGCCTGACGGAAATTAATTTAATACTAAGCTAAGGTAATATCCCCAGACTAGTTAGGCACCCCAATCAACCTCTGTTTCCCTTTTTGCTTTTCTTATCTCCAACTACACTTCTTCCCTTTATATTCTTTCCACTACTCCTCTCCCAAACCCCCCAAAAGACCAATGTAACCTTGCCCCAGACCCTAGCAGGGAAGGTTCTTCTAACCTGTATCCTTAGCAGAGTAAGCGAAGGTGCCACAGATATATTGCTAAAATTTGAATATACAGTGCCCATAACTTTTCTTTAATATTTATATACCAACTCTGTTGAGATTTAAATTTTGAATAATGATCCCCAGTATCTTGTGAGAACGGCCATTGCTTAACGTAAAAAAATGATACCGGTTGTATTGTAAACAAGATAAGCGCAAGACCCCATTACAAGAAAATCTGTCGCAAAACCCACAAAAACAAAGATATTTCGGCACTCTTATAATCTGGAAGGAGCAGGATCAAAGCATGAAGATATATGAGAGATAATCGACATGAAAAGACATTCAGCATCGTGTGTTTTTTCTTAATATAATATTGCATCTAAAGGGTGACAGTATTTTTCATTCTGTCTCTGTCTCACATGTTGCTTGGATTAAGTTGAAAAATATAAATGAATAAATAAAAAATTTGATACCTTTGCCAAACATAAGCGATCCCCACTCATTCTATAAAAAAAAATAAACCTTGCAGCAACCCATAGTCGTCTTTTATGGCATTGATCTTTAGCGGTAAAACGCTTAAACAAATTACACACATGAGATGAGATTGTTAAAGTTGAGCTGAGTTGGTTTAACGTCTAACATCAGCACTATATAGGTATGTTGTGGATGAGCTGTAAGACTAACGTCTGACAATTTTATGTGCTGCCACATACAAGACAGGGCGGGGATGCCATGACTCCTGTCTCAGTAGGGAGCGCAATCGCCAGGGCTCGAATGCGGACCTTTTGCGTCGGAAACCGATGTTCTCCCCCAGGACCACCGCGCCCAACACCAACATTCGAGATCTTAAAAAACGCGCGTTATTCATATTACCAATGATTGTGATGTTTTTATGACAATGTAACTAAGCGATAAAGCGTCAAACAGAAAGTTTGCACTTTGTCTCTCATATAAGGGCTGGGAATGTTGGAAGTAAAAAAAAAAAATACATATAAGATAAAAAAAAGCAAAACTAAAATAGCCCCTCCGACTTCTGAAAATGTGTGGTATACAGCATAAGCATGTTATATTGAAGTATAACTAAAAGCAATACGCTTGAATTGAATTTAACAATCTGTTGTTGTTTTTTTTGCCGGAGTTTTTCCAGTTGGTGAGATTGTTAAGCTATTAATAAATTAAAAGATAAGTGTCAACAAAACACCACAAGCTAAATTTACTTCATCTCACTCACTCTCTCTCTCTTTTCTCTCTCTCTCTCTCTCTCTCTCTCTCTCTCTCTCTCTCTCTGTTTGGGGGGCGCGGTGGCCCTGGGGTAGAACATCGGCTTCCGACGCAAAAGGTCCAGGATCGAGCCCTGGCGATTTCGCTCCTTACTGATTGGGTCGATGTGATCGGCTGAGACAGTATTTTTGGTATTGCCGCACTGTCTCGTATGTGGCAGCACATAAAATTGTCAGACGTCAGTCTTGGGGTCCGTCCACAATATAGCTTATATAGTGCTGATGTTGGACGTTAAACAGACTCAATTACATATATTACTCTCTCTCGATCGCTCTCTCTCTCTCTCGCTCTCTCTCTCTCTCTCTCTCTCTCTCTCTCTCTCTCTCTCTCTCTCTCTCTCTCTCTCTCTCTCTCTCTCTCTCTCTCTCTCTCTCTCTCTCTCTCTCTCTCTCTCTCTCTCTAAGTCTCTTAATCCCTGTCTCACTATTTCTCTTTCTCCCACCTCAACCACTACCGTAAATCTGTACAAATTTGTTTGAAGATGCAGCAAGACATGCTCCACTCGATGGACAGAGCGTTAAGGTGTTGGAGAAAGCAGTCCAGTACGTGATATTACTTTAAAGTCGATACGTTTTCTTTAATTTCAGGGCTTTATGAGCCAGTTATGTTGAGTTGGTTTTAACGTTCAACATCAGCTCTATATAGAATATACTATGAACGGGCCCCAAGAATGACGTCTGATAATTGTATGTGCTGCCACACATGAGACAGTTTTTGAACTCACACTTAAAAGTCCAAAATTGTCTTACCTAACGGCTTGAAATGTCAGTTCCATTAAGTTATTCTATCTCCTGAAAATGAATGCGCCTTTCAATGAGACATTATAGTGAGTAGTGACAGTTTAACAATAAATTTACTTCCAGAAATTATTTTTAAAAAAACAGCACCTTTAACATTTTAGTACTATCTTTAAATGTTGCAGGACGATAAAAGGGGCCGTTTTTTGTAGAAGGTAGTTTATGATGACATAATATACTCTTTTTCCTAAACCTAAAGTTGAAAATTAGAGTAAAAATTAAAGTCAATAAATATGACCAACCTAGTGTCGTACTCTTTTTATGTGCGAAAAAAGGAATAAAATGTGAAAAACATGAAGGAAATTGTTGCAGTGAGAATATTATTATTATTATTATTATTATTATTATTATTATTATTATTATTATTATTATTATTATTATTATTATTATT
>RQTK01000823.1:44811-102525 GCA_003991915.1 Elysia chlorotica
TTATTATTATTATTATTATCATTATTATTATTCTGAGAGAAAAAGGATACTCAAAAAGCGTATAAATTTTGTATGTTACTGCTTTCTAGTTTTCTTCACTTTTTATATGCGTCAAAGATAGCAAATAAAGGAATTAGCAAGAAAATTGTTCAAGTGAAAATAATGTATTAAAAAACAAAATTAAGCCAGATGCACTTTACTATCAGACCGACGTACTTTTGAGAATCATCATGTTGCAAATCAGACGCAATATTTAACCGGAAATAGCAGAGAAAAATGTGGCAAAGGGGACAACAAACGTCTACTACATCTTATATTATCTAAGTGAAAGTGCACCAGTCCAAAAAGATATCAACTTATGCTTTAATGATTACAGCAAGGCATAAATTATGACAGGGTGTGCCCGGTGAGATATTAAGACAGCTAACACAGTCGATGGTAGGCAGATAAGACTTAATATGAATACTTTGAAATATGTACTAGAATTACAGAGCACCAATGAAAGTGAGCAATGAAATTATTTCCAGGGCTGTTTACTCTCCTTGGACTTTCTCTCGCTCTAACACTTACAGGAAACATTCTTGTTTGATCCAGTGGGATCTCGAGGGATATAAATATGAAAACAGAGAACAAATATTTTGAGATATGCCCGGTGACGCTGCACTAATAGCAGGATATATGGAAGACTTGCAACGACTGTTGAACATTTAAGAGAGCAGTAACTAAGACTGGGGAATAAGTAGATAAAAGACAGAAGTAATGGTCATCAGCCGCGGATACGTATTTCTATCAAAAGGAATAAACGAAAACATATAAACAAATAAATAGATTTCAGGGTAACAATCTAAATCTAGATTAGGGATCGTAAGTACAAAGTCAAGGTGGCTTACACCTGGTCTTAAGTATTCTTATTCGCATAATTTTCTTAGGACCGGTCGTAAGCTTACCACAATGTTGTACTTAAGACGTTAGGACCTGGTTCTTGAGATCTAGATCTAGAGATACAGAATCTATTACTGTTATTCCTCTACTTGACGAAATCGCTCAAGTGGTAGAGTGTTGGTCTCCAGTTCGGAAGGTTCGAATCCCACGATCGGCAGATTTATTTCGTCCAATGTAACTGTTTGGGTCGGTGTCAGTATAACGTGACCGACTGAGACAGTCATGGTATCCCCGTCCTGTCTCGTGTGTGGCAGCACATAAAAAGTTGTCAGACGTCAGTCTTGGGGCCCGTCCACAATTTAGCCTATGTAGTGCAAACCTTGGACATTAAACCAACTCAATCCTCTACTTTTGCTTATTCGTTATTTTGCACTTTAAAAAAAATATTTTCTGTATTTGATGTATTTTTACTAGGCCATAGAACAACAAGCATACATTTTTTACTACGGCAACAAGCTCTGGCTGGTAAGTTATAGTCAGTAACGAGTCGCGCGACCAATTTCATTTAGCGGTTTCTTTTTACTATTAGGACCTTACATTTGTACTAACTACATTACTGTTAACTATCGATGGGCTGTCCAAGTTCGAATCCGAACTCGCTTTCGGTTAGTCCACTTCCGAGTCCGAGTGCGGCTCTAAAACCAGGCTGGGCTTGAACCAGTTAGGGGAACTCCTTCAATCGGTTCGAAGAGCGGCTCGACGAGCCATAACTGGACATGGCGACCCGATCCAGGACTATTTTCTGTTTGTTTTCTTAACCTTTTGATCTTTGGCAAAGAAATAGAGAATAAAGAAAGTGAGAAGAACGTTGTTGCAGTGAAAATATATTGCCTTACAAAGGTACGAAAAGTAGATGCAACATGTAACTAATCGCAAAAAAATGAGGATTATGTGACGCAGCGCGGGTTTTCACATTGGGAGATCCCCGTTTGTTTGTTTTTTTCGCCACTAAGACTGCTTTGTTCACCCCATATCGGGTGCCCATCTGAGATAGCAAACCTGGTATTTTACTCTCTAAGTTTGTGTGGTAGTGTGTAATTGTAAAGCGGTATTATTAGGACGTTCAAAATCTAACAAACCAAGCGAAACTAGACATACAGAATGTATTCACTATAAAGCGAGAGTAAAGCAAATGCGGTGCCGAGGCAGTGAGAAAAGCTCTCTCGCCATTACACCACTTTTGGAATTTCCCAAGTAATTCTATTCTGTTGAACATTTTCTTCATTTGAGTTGTTTGCACACAAAAAAGGGCGGGGTGGAAGGAAGATTTTCTTCAGAAGAGGAAAAGGAGGGGGGGAGGTCGAAGTTGTCCCAGTGGTGCAAGCAAGTCACACATTAACTGCAGTCAATTGAACCCAGTGTCAAACTGTCAGGCACAGTTGGCCCAGCGCTGGGTCCAACAGAATCACTCCCAGGTTGTAACGAACGCAAATGAAAAAGAAAAGAAGAGAAGAAAAAACCGATGTTGTTTCGAAACATAGATACACGTCTAGCTCAGATTATCATTTTTGTAATTACTTGTCAAGGTTAAGCATTAGTAGACTTATATCAAGTTAAATAATAAAGCAATTTTAATGACATTACCGTGACAAAAGACAGCCTTCGTCTGAAGGAGAGGTGGTACTATTATTGTGTTGTGCGTGGTTTCTATTCGGGGTATCCGCTTCTACCTTCGATCTCATCTATTTCCTTGCCGTCTGAGAAAGAGGTCCTGATTGTCTCTGTGTAGCTGCACGGAAAATTGTCAGATGTTTTTGTTAGTCTTGGGACCGTTTACGAGATTGCCTAAATGATGTCTTTGGTCGTTGAGAATCTAGCAAACCAAGCAAGTGGTCATTTTCCTGATTTATCAGTCTGAACAATAATACAGTATTTCTATAACTGAACAGTCAGATGCTTTGTTTGGTCGCGTAAGATATTATAGCTGTCCATTGTTCTCTCTGTCCCTGATTATAAATAAGATCGTTGTTCTGTCATTTGATATAATTATTCAGTGGTGTTAATTAGAGTATTATCTCTGTGTCTTGTGCCAACTCACTCGCGAAGGTTATGTACTTATGCTAAAGCCAAAAAGCTTGAAATAATTCAGACATGTGTCTTAAATAGCTCAATTGCGAACGCATAATGAGTTCCCCAATGACTGTCAGTCCTGTTGAGTAGCTTGTCGCGATCGTGAGCTTGGACATTTTAGAAATTGGAAAACTAAGACAATATTTAGATTCCTCTTTAAAAAAATATTTCCAAATATAGAAAAGAGTTTTTTTTTTTCTTTTCGACTGTATCTCTAACTTTCAATTAGAAGTCATGGTCTTCTTCTGAATTAGCGTTTAGGGTGTTGCTCCGAACTCATTTTCTCTCATTTGCCACTCATCTCGCTTGACTGTAGGTTTTTGAAGCCGTTCTTTCTGTTTTGTTTCCACACATTTTTAAGCGCTGAGTCTTACGCTCTGTTCTCACGATCACGAGTATCAAGTTTGAATCCCGATCAGACAACCTTCTTCTCTTCTGATAGAGCCGGACAGTATTAATTCACCACTGAAGGCAGAAGTTTCAGTAGCCCCATTTTATCAATGAAATGAAGAATCATAAAGTACAAACTAAACCCCCCAAAAAGCAACAATAATATTGTCCTTCTTATTTTCACTAAATCTTTAAAATCATGATTAAAAAACGGAATCCAGTGAAGGCGTCCTGTAGACACGTACGCGTACTCTCAACAACGCACTTACCAGATGGAAGCTAGATCGAGGGCGTGGTGTCTGTAGGATCTATCTCAGCTACATCTAAATTGCTAACCCATTACTTAATTAACTGCTTAAGCTATCAGATAAAACTCCTAAAGATAGTCAAGTCTGTATTTGAACTACGCCTTCTCGTTTTGCCAAGATCTACCAAAGCTGAGTGTTTTATCAACGTTAACATTTTTAAGGGCTAAGACCAGTGCAGTGAAACGGTCAGTTTTGCCTTACACTTCTGGTGTGCTTGCAATGAAAAAAGGTGAAATCCTTTCGCGAAATCAAGCGCCCCTATCATCCAGAATCATCAGACGAGTGCAGAGCTAGGTAGTCAGTAGAGCGCGTGACTTTAACTGGAATGCATGATCGGAACTCGACCAACCCGTCTTTCTCCATACTAACTTCGTCGGTGTCGGTACAATAAGATTGGCTAAGGCCGCTCGGTCTTCGATACAAAGATAAGATGTCAGATGTTAGTCATGGGTTTCGTTGAGGGTATAAATTAGCTAATAATTTTCATTCCCATGCTCCTTATCATCAGATCATTCAACACGCCATACAATTTGGTGCTCACAAAGAGAAAACAGTTTTCTTTTTCATTTCCATACAGCTCATAAAAGCCAGACATTTTTTATTTTAATTAACTCAAAATAGATTTGGACGCTTTTCCCTTACTCTTAAATTGATAACCTTTCATTATAATTGTAATTATGTCTGGAAAACTAACTTGTGTTTTCCCGTCTATGATATCCCCCAACTGCCAGCGTTAAAACGTTAAGAAATCAATTTGAAAACGGTGGTTTTTATGTTTGTGTTTTGGTTGTTTTTTTTAGAAAGGGCAGTGTTGTTGTGTTAATTTTCAGAAAGGATAATCACCATGAGTGGGTAATGGTTGGTATTGCAATCTGGCAACTGCCACTTAAGGTACGGGAAACAGGCTCTTAAGTCTGATTACTTCCAGACTAGCTGAAAAGGGAGCTGGCAGGATCCCCAGTCCTCTGGCATACGTGTTTACGCATAGTCACCGACTTCTTGACCAGCAGGGCTGTCCCACCAAATCGCTAACCCTTTTTGGAGCTTCTTTGTCCTGCAGCTTAGCGAAATAAGTAGAGCTATCCACCTTCAGATCTCCGCTACATCACGGTGGGGTGACAAGACAAATTTCTGTCAATTTACATGCTGTCATTGCGAGGATGCCAGGACCACTGTATTCGCCGGTTATATTATACTGATACCGGCCCAATCACAAGCAGGCTTTTTTTTTTATGATCCTATTGCGGGATTGAAGAGGATCTTCCCGAATAAAAGCTTGGCGCTCTAACAGACAGCCCTCTCCACACTCTTTGGCTGATCCCTCCTGCTGGTATACAAGTCTCATGGTACCTCACTGAACAGCAAGCTATAGTAGTTCCAAAGACTACATTTTAGTACTTCACACTCGGCTATTGGATATTCTACCAGTAAAAAGTGCGGGCGGTACCACAAACTGGCATTCTTTCAGCCTCTCATCCTGTTCTCTCATGTCCTTGAGATGATTATTTGAAAAGACACGCACTTTGGTCTATCGGAAATCCCCTTTATGTTCACCAATATATCATCTTTACTCTTAAGACCTGTTTGACACTTTGATTAAAAAAAGATTGTTTTTCGCTATGCTTGTAGTGTGTAGACGGTTCCGACCTATTTTAACTCCGCCTCCTTTTTCATTCCTGTGACACACAAGCTTTATTTTTCTCTTTTTCGCTCTGATACTCGATAAGTTTTTGTCGGCAGTTTTGTGTGTGTGTGTGTGTGTGTGTGTGTGTGTTTTTTTAATATCATTATTTTAGAAGGATTTCATTTGTCTGTAGATCTACAGATATGCGTCTCAGTCTATACATGTTGCATGGAAGGTTTTTTGCTGTTAGTTGATTATTTGTTTTCTTAACATGTATCGTCAGCTGTGGGGCATTTCCATGGACAAGTCCCATGACTGATATTTAAACATTGTTGTTATCAACATACAGAAGAAGGATGCAAGAACATAATTATGTCTCGGTCGGTGATATTATGCTCATATTGGCCAAATTTGTTTGTAGAAAAGCGACCTTTGTTGGAATTCGAGCTGGAACTTCTTCATTAGATGTCGTACGGAAGAAGATCTGTGTTGGCTGCTATCAGATCAATTTACCCACAAAACTGCAAGAGTATGTCTCACGTGCATTTTTTACTTCTAACCCGAACTTGCCCATTATGTCCTAATATTTTGCAAGGCTTAGTTTTGCATCAAGTCATCCATGATAATTAAGACCCCTGTGGGTTTTTTCTTTTAATAATGGTCCACATTACCTGACAGTACGCCTCTAAATCGTCTTTGGGTTAGTTATGAATTGATGCATAGATCCGGATATAATTGTCCAAATCCCCAGTTTTAAAAGCATATTTTATGTTCAAAATTTCTTTTCATAAGATTCTCTACGTCATGATTATGTTCCTTTCTTCCTGTGTAAATACAAATGTAGATATCACGTTGTGTACTAGGCCTACCTCATGTTGTTGACGAAAAAATTAGACGAAAAAGTCTGGTCCAGCTGCTTCTGAACATTACCGGGGTAATTGGACTGTCATAGGCCAAAGGCACTGCCACTACCTCCAAGCTAAAAACCCCTTACAATAGCCGAAAGATTATCATGAAATTATTGTAACATGAAAAGGCCATACGTTAATACATTATAGACAAAAATCTCTCCCTACGTTTAGGGCTCCTAGGTTTCAAAAAATCTTGTACCGTGGGCTCTCTGGGGACAATTTGTAGCTTTATAATATATCGCTAATCCATACGCTATTTAACGATTAGGCCTGCACATTGGTTCGTTCTAGCGCTAGCACATGATGGTAATGGATTTACGACGTTGCCCTTTGTTTCCAATAAGCGCGGCGGACTACGGGGAACTTCGGGGTCACCCACAGAAGAGCCCCAAGGGACCAGTTCTCATGGAGATTTCCTATCTCTCTCATGGGTCAGAATAGATCCTAGCCCGGCGAGTCCGGAAATAGAGTGGATTTGTTTCACTTATGGTGGAGTTTGGAAGATTTATTTTAGATCTGGAATCTATATCAATTAGACCTGCAACGGGGATTTTAAGAAGTCACCATAGTGTACGAAGTGGTAATTTTGTTCAAGTAGGGTAAATGTGACATGTATAGTTTTCTATTAAACTTTTAGCGTACATGATACATATGACTTTTAAGCATAATATGCAATCAGCCTGCTCATCGCTGATGGTAATTGTTCTATTTGCACACTATTTTTGAAACTTAAAATGTTCTAAAAAGATCTCAAACTTATTGTTTCAGAATGGGACTTTTTATCCCTTAGGCAGGCAAACTTTTTGTCCGCCCGATTTTGCCCCCCCCCCCTCGCCACTTCTTGGATCTGTGTTATTGTAGTGTGGCTGAGATAGTCCTGGTACTCCCGCTCTTTCTATTTGTGACACAGAGCACGTTAAATTGTCTTCAGACCTGTTCGCGATAGAACGTAGTCACGGACTTGTTTGTTTTTTTTTTATACCCTACTGGTTGGGTATGCGCCAGTGTAACCGTCATATTGTCATAATGTAACAGTTAAAAAATAGGAAGGTATGAGGATGCAGAGCTCGATACGAAGATGTTAAAAAAAGCCACAGGCACAATTACCTAAATGAAACAAGTATTACCTTTAATCAAATAATCGTTTTACTGTGTTGACTGTGCATGTTGGTTTTTTTCATCCTACCTAGAGCTGCAACAAATAAACCTGATCGGCATATATTTTTTCTAATTTGTTCTCCAAAAAGAACAAAGTCAGTGCAGAATTTACAAAGATTTTATTGCGATGAATGAAACAAAAGGTGCGCAGGGAGCGTCAAAAGGTTTTCTAATGTATATATGCTAATTTTGCTGTATTAGAATAGTATCACTGAATATGGTATCACTGATCTGTCTGTTATGAGTCTCGCGCTCTGCCATGTAGTATCTTCATAAGAAATAATAATCCCTTTAAAGGAGAAAAAAAAGCATGGGGAAGCGCCGCTTTTAAAGTGTATAGTTTGAGTATCGAACTATCAAGCGGGAGAGCACTAAAATGCATTATACAGAATTCTACACTGGTGGCGTCATAGGGCAAGAGTCATCTCCGCTTGTTGCGCCCAAAACGATCTTCTCTGCACGGTCGTTCAATAACCTGGATAATAAGTTGGTATTAGAAATCAAGTAATTGCAGAAGTAAAAATGAGGAGTAGATTGGTGTTTATTGTTAAGGTAGGACGCTCTTGTCTTACTGTCGTCAAACAAGATCATTTCATTCTTTACTTTCAGAAAAAGCCTTATTTGAGTTGTAAGGAGGGCGGGATGCGAACTAGCGCAAGCGAAAGGGCTTGTGTTTCCTAACAAAGAGTTTCGAAACCCATGATTGCAAATTGAATTTGTTGTTTTTTTCATACCCTACTGGTTAGGTATGCGCCAGTGTAACCGTCATATTGTCATAATGTAACAGGTTGAGACAGGAGTCCTCGTATCTCCTCATTGTCTCTGTGTGGCAGCACGAAAATTGTCAGATGTTAGTCTTGGCACTCGTCCACTATGTAGCCTTTTTGTTTATGTTGGACGTTAAGCGACCAACATACTCACTCAAACCAGCCATTAGTACGGTAGTTTTAAGCGGCAAGTCTCGGGATTAAATTCCAAAGTCCGCATTAGTCCTTACTGGTTAGATCAGTTTAATAGTAGTATCTCCGCTCTGGTGCTTTGTTGGGGGGTTTTTGGTGGGGGAGGGGGTTGTTGTTGTTGTTGTTGTTGTTGTTGTTGTTGTTGTTGTTGTTGTTGTTGTCTTGTAAATAGCAGGACGTAAAGATTGTCAGAATTCATTAGAGGGTTTGTCTAAGAGGCGTTAAATGTTAAAATAACAAAAACAAATAAAAAAAACTAATCAAAGGTCTATCACAAATTTTGGACATTGGTGTGTCTTTTGGCTCATTGTTTTCCCTTCTTTCCTTCTCTCTCTCTCTCTCTCTCTCTCTCTCTCTCTCTCTCTCTCTCTCTCTCTCTCTCTCTCTCTATCTTTTCTCTTATCTATCTATCTATCTATCTATCTATCTATCTATCTATCTATCTATCTATCTATCTATCTATCTATCTATCTATCTATCTATCTATCTATCTATCTATCTATCTATCTATCTATCTATCTCTCCCTCTCTCTCTCTCTTTTCCTCTCTCGTTTTTTATTTGGTTCTCTCTATCTCTCTCTAACAACAATGTATGCAAGCTTTCTTCTCACTCATTATATTTTATAACGTGCCCAAAGTTCTCTTCTTACTGTTTCCTTTCCTCAATCTACCCATGAGCATTGTTAATGCCTCTTGGCACCAAGCACATTCATCATTTTGCGCAAAATATGCATAAGCCGACACGATTCTCTCCTATTTCCATCCGATTCAGTCTCTTTGCATAAGACACATTCATTGGAAAGTTCCGCTAAATGCAACCTTTGACACCGCCACTAATTGAACGGCACCAGCGGCTTAATTTATTCCGATGCAAGTCAGATGCTAAGATACTCCCACCGAGGGTTCTATCTTTTTGCGTTCTTTAGAAGCTTTTGATCGAATTATATAGCAGTAGGAATGATTACTTCAATATCTTTGATTAGGCGACTAGGAGAAATATGGATGGGTCCTTACTAATCAGCCTTTCTGAAAAAGAGTCGATTCATCTACCTTTATTCTGTTGATGCTAAAGAATGTTCCATTTCAATCTGATATCCCTCTCTTTACTGTATCTATTTGTCAAGAAATCTTTCTGTCTATTAATCTACCTAAATATCTTTTTACTAGAGCTGGAGCATGCTATATATTTTTGGTGACGTCATAACAACAATTAACCATTTAACACCCAAGAAAGTCTCAAAACCTGAAAGCAAATGATCATGTTGACTTCCCGTGACAGCCGCGCCGGCTTGTTTTACGAGACCAGAATAGCTTTGATCACATCGCCTGGGGTATTTTACTGTATATTCAATTAAATAAATGTTTGATTGGTTGTGGGTTTCTAACCTAGGATCTTCGGACAGGGAAATCAACGCTCTACCACTTGCGACAGTTTACGAAGGTGTTAGTGTACAGTGAACGACCGCGCTGAGGTGCCGTCGCCGAATTTAACTTTTCTTTACCCCAAGAGATGTTAAATTAAGAGAGGGCTTCGCTTTACATTTATTTATTTATTTTTGTTTTAATAAATATATCTAATTAAGCATCACTGGCATTTTTATCGCACCTGCATAGATCTAGCGTAATTATTTGTGGAAAACTAGAACCTATAGACCAACTTTAGCATAGCTATGATAAAATAAATTCAATCAAAGTTTAGGATCTCAACTCTAAACGGTTAGATCTAATTAACCGTAGAAGAAAGAGGAGTGTAGTGTTAGTTATATGCTCTTAACTAGGACGTTTGATATAACCAGTATAACCGGTCTGCATCTTACATTACTTTATATAAATCATATCAAGATACAACACCGCGGGATTTAAATAAATCAAGGCAAAATGCAAGACGGCAAGTCCTATATAGGATGTAAACATGCGATGTACTATATGGGATAAAAACAGGCGAGTCCATTTATAGGATGTAAACATGCGTTGTACTATATGGGATAAAAACAGGCGAGTCCTTTTATAGGATGCAAACAGGCGAGTCCTACAAAGGATGCAAACAGTCGAGACTTACACGAAATTATTGGCGAGTTCCGCAGTTGTGCGGAAAATACGCACAGCGAGTCAGTGCTCAGCCGAGTTGAGCCAACGTACAACACGTTGATCTAGCGGGATATGGCAACTGACTAGAGACAGTGTGTAGTGCTTGGTGAGAAACATGGAAGATTGTAAAATACGTGATGGTAAAATATGACAACTTGACGCATAATATGCGTAATATCATCTATTGGCTATGTCGTTGTCAGCATGATGTTTGACAGAAGTCCTTGAAACCCCGCTCTCTAACATTATCAGACTTGTAAGTCTTGACACGTCAGCATAATATGATCTTCCTTGGTAAAAATGAGGCGTTCAAGTACAGATAGTGTATTTTTCATGAAGCCTATAGGATGCATTTCCGTGTGCAATAATCGCATTGTGAACGTACGTCTTGCGCGTACATTGCGAACAAATAAATGGCCACGTTTAGATTCAAATCTGCAATGTTATAGCCACCAATGCTTTTCAAGGGAAAAACTGAGTTTATTGAGAATTTGCTTGTCTTGACAGATAAATTGATTGTTTAATTTAATCTGTATAAATAACAATATTTAGATTTGAAAACATAGTCCGACGAGGATTTTTTACTTCATCTAAACTTCTGGGCTAGCAAGAAATTGTGCATGAGAGATATGCCATTTTGACATGATCATAATTATATTGATTTGTTTATTAGATGAGTTTCTAACTCCTAATTGATTTGGAACTTATATGCAAATAATTGTTATTAATAAAAACACCAATTTCTCAAAACGACAAAATAGGCATGTGCCGTTCTCCTAGCTGTGTGACGTTGCGGAGAATCTGTTACTAGCTTACGGTCGAACCCTAGGTCTGACCAAAAGATGCTAGGTAATCGATCTTCAAAATGGTTGAGAGTAAAAATATCTATTAGCACAGTTAGATCTGAAAAAGGTCTGGACACCAAATTTTACGGGCCCATTGATTTCCGCTGAGATGTCATTGGCTCATCTGCCTGGGCTGATGCGTAAATTGCTGCAGCAATGTGATACTCTCCTCTGTTCTAGACAATGGCGCAAAAACGGCTTATATCCCCTCTTGTGTATGTTTATGCGGCCAGCGTCTTTTTTTTATGTCTTGCATGAGATGTTGAGAAGATTGATGTTTAGGTCTCGCTCTTCTTTAGAGGTTGCGTATCGAATATGTTATCATCGCTAACTTTACTGGTGCCTGTATGTCCTGCCTTAAAATATGACAAAGGATTCTCCATCTTACTTTCATGCCAGTGGGGCAAATCAATTGACTTTTGTAATGCTTGTTAATTTAATGGATATTTTAGGATATTTAATGTTTAGAACCGTTCCCATCTGTATGCGAGAGATGCTGTTGAGTTTTTGTTGGTCTTGCTTTGCTATAGCCTATTTTGTTCCATAGTAAACACTTTTTTACTTTTTCTCTTATCTTCTTTTCCTTTTTATTCTTAAGTCATTAGCCCATTTAAAGTATTGATCAATTATTCTTGCTGTCCTAAACAATAAAACAAAAAAGCCCATGACTACACTTCATAAAAGATGTTGTTTACTTGGTGACTAGTGACGTGCACAGGGCTCTTTTATAGTCCAAATATATACAAATATATATTTTTACAAAATACTGGGCGCTCGACAGTAAACGAGACCAGAGGGCTGTCATTCGGCGCCATCTTTCACGGTCCAAGGCTGCTTCACAGGCTACACTCAGTCGTAACTGGGATGTCTCCTGTATGTTGGCAAGCCACGACTGCCTCTTCCTTCCTCTACCACGCTACCCTTCAACCTTGCCTTCCACAACACTTTTCTGGATGCTGCAGTGTCTTCTTATATGGCCATAGTATGCCAGTTTTCTTTTTTGGATTAATTGCAACAGTTCTAGTTTCTGCATGCCAACTTTATCCAAGACCTCCTTATTTGTCACCTAATCTTTCCAAGAAATTCTGTTCATTATCCTATACATCCACATTTCCAAGGCATCTATTATCTTCTCTATAGACTTAATTAAATGTACATGTTTCACTTGCATATAAGAACGGTGACCACACAAAACATTTCATTGTTCTCAGTCTGGTTGGCAAACTCACTCTTTTGTTGGTCAGTATTTGTGAGTATTTTGAGAAGGCATTTTTGGCGATGGTGATGCGTCTCTTTATTTCTGAATCAGACCTACCATCTGTTGTTATTAACTGGCCCAAATAAACAAACTGGTCAATCTGCTCAATGGACTTGCCTTTAACCTTTATTTCTGTTTTAGGTGGCTCTTTCTTGGATATAACCATAACCTTGGTCTTCTTCACATTCATAAGTAGCCCATACTTTCCACTGTGCTCTTCTATGATGGTGACTAGGTTTTGTAAGTCATTTTGAGATTCTGCTAAGAGTACTGTGTCATCTGCATACCTAAGGTTATTTATATTTTCACCATTTATTTTCAGACCTGGTACTGTATCAATCTCCCGGAATATGTACTCTGTGTATAGATTAAAAAGCGATGGAGATAACACACAGCCTTGTCTAACACCTTTCTTTATATCAACATCATTAGACAGCTCATTTCCAATTCTGATCTTAGTCTTCTGCGTCCAGTATAAATGCGATATCAGTGCTATATCATTAGAGTCAATGTCTGTTTTTTGCATAGCTTGGATGAGTTCATTATGCTTTACACTATCAAAAGCTTTACTATAATCTATAAAACAGGCATATATATCTTTTTGCATCTCAATATGTTTTTCCGCCAGTATTTTCAGGTTGAAGATTGCCTCTCTTGTGCCACTCTCTTTTCTAAACCCAGCTTGTTGTTCTGATACTTCTCTGTCTATCTTCTTTGCTATTCTTCTGTGGATCACTGTAAGAAGCAGTTTGAGGACATGGCACATCAGACTGATAGTTCTGTACTCAGAGCAATCTATGGCTCTTGGCTTTTTGGGAAGAAGAATGAAGACTGAGGTTTTTAGATCCTCTGGTATGTATGTTGCTTTGAGCATATCACTGGAGATGTTATCTAGCCCAGCTACAACATGTTGTTTACTTGGTGACTAGTGACGTGCACAGGGCTCTTTTATAGTCCAAATATATACAAATATATATTTTTACAAAATACTGGGCGCTCGACAGTAAACGAGACCAGAGGGTAGAGTCCCAAACGTTCAAACCATTGTGGGAATACTAGCTCTGTATATATAATAATAATAATAATAATAATAATAATAATAATAATAAACTATGAAACCTGCAAAGTTAGAAACGGTGTGAAAATCTTAGAGGACTATGTGTGTCAACTGAAGCTCTTATAATTATATAGACTGTAACTTTATAATAAGTGGTGATTTAAATGCCAGTACTTCAAATGTCCAGCCCTTGCTGGAGTACAGTGAAATGGACAAAATCTTTGGAGGAAATGTTACTTCCACTATACAATCCGAGGACAAGATTAGAAGAAAATCACAGGACAATACAACAAATACTTTTGGAAAAAGTCTTGTGGATATGTGCGCTCAACTTGAGCTAATCATCCTCAACGGACTGCCCGCTGGAGACGCTGGAGACACTTATATTTCTCCTAATGGTAATAGCGTGATTGACTATTTCTGTGTATCTGGAAGTCTGTTACACTGTAATGCATCGTTAACTCTACATATACATGATTTCGTTGATTCTTGGCATATGCCAATCTCGCTGTCTATATCTTGGGGCACAGGCCAAAATGAAATTACCCACAAACATGTTGACTATGAATATTGCGAAAAAGTAGTTTGGGGTCCTGAAAAAAGTCATATTTTTACAACTACGTTAACATCACATGAGTGTCAACTGACTATGAAAAACCTTCTTGAACTGTCGACAAGTTCACTACAATGCTTTGCCAATGTGCTCACACAATGACAAAAACGATAAAAGCTGGTTGTAGTAATAAGAAACAGTCAGGAAAAATTTGTGTAAATATCGGAAAACTCGTAACCAACACGACAAATTTAACTATGTTAAACTCAGAGCAGAATATAAGACTCTCTTAAAGAAGAAAAAATATCTTTACTCCTCTTCTAAGATTACCACATTATGCAATAGCTTAAAGAACTCATCTAATTTTTGGAA
This sequence comes from Elysia chlorotica, assembly GCA_003991915.1. Classification (NCBI taxonomy): domain Eukaryota; kingdom Metazoa; phylum Mollusca; class Gastropoda; family Plakobranchidae; genus Elysia; species Elysia chlorotica. The sequence goes on from RQTK01000823.1 coordinate 59,347, forward strand.
GGAAGTCAAATCAATAATGCCTAGAAAATATACCCAAAGTAACATAAAAACGGATCGGTGGTATACATTCTTTAAAGGCATATTTCAATCAAATACTACTGAGCCGCCGATCTGCTCGGAGGCGCCAACCAATTTACACTAATCTTAGATGCAGGAACGCGTATTGAAGACCTTAACAAAGACATAGAGGAATTCGAAGTAAGGGCCGCTATAAAATGGGTCAACTCTGGCAAATCTCCGGGGGGGGGGGGCATGACCAAATCCTCAATGCATCATTCCTAAGGGTAGCTTTCCAAAAAATCTTTGACACGGGGCATTTCCCCACAAATTGGACCAAAACTATCATTGTTCCTATACATAAGAAAGGTGATATACACATGTGCAATAACTATATACCTATATCGCTAACTTCTTTACTATCTAAAATATACACTTGTATCATTAATAAAAGACTTACATCCTTTGTCACAACGTTAAATATTATTCCAGAAGAACAAGCAGCTTTTAGAAAAGGCTACTCTACCATTGACCACATATTTACCCTCTATGCCATGATAATGAAACAGTTTGCGAAAGACAGAAAACTATATGTCGCATTTGTTGACTACAGCAAATGTTTCGACTCTGTCAATAGAAAAGCAACACACACAATTGCAATATTATTCCTAAACTGAGCAGTGTAGAAGGGTAGTAAAAAACATTGGAAATATTTACACATATAGTAAATAAAAGTCCAGAGATGTTTGTAGAGACAGTTTTTTCCTTGTTTGGTCTCCAGGTTATGTTCGAGTGTACGAGTGGTTAGGTCCAGGCCGTGAACTAAATTCTCTCCATCTTCTTCTTTTTTAAGGGAAAGCGAAACGGTGTCACGGGAAAATTAGTGAATGCTATTGAAGGAACATACCATCACGTTTCATCAGCAGTAAGAAATAACTTTATATTATCAGAATATTTTGACTGCCCTCTTGGTATTAGACAAGGATGTCTTCTCAGTCCACTACTGTTTTGTATATTTATCACAGAATTGTCACACAATATTAACAGAAAAGGCAAGCATGGTATACAGTTTGTATCTGACAGACAGGTTATTCACCATCTATTATTTGCCGATGACGCATTGCTTGTTTCTGACACTGTAGTTGGACTCCAGCGAAAGCTTGATATACTATGCAACCAGACTTCAAGATTAGGACTCACTGTTAATATCGATAAAACCAAAATAGTAGTTTTCAGAAAAGGAGGCTTCTTAAGTAAACATGAAAACTGGGTGTATGGAAACTCACCACTTGAAATCGTGAACTCATACAGATAACACAGAAATAGAGCAAGTTCACACTACCACAATAAAACGCTTTTTAAATGTATCGATCCATTGCTCCAATACTGTTCTCTATGGAGAGACAGCTAGGTTTCCACTGCAAATTAATATAAAAATTCGATGCTTAAAATACTGGTTAAGACTTCTAAAAATGCCAGAATCTAGGATACCCAAACAAGCCTACCAGTGCTTAAAAAAGTTGAATGAAAAGAAAGTAAAATCTTGGGTAACTGATATGAAACATATGCTATGTTCAAATGGATTTGGTCATGTCTGGATGTTTGAATGTGTTGGCAACGAAACTTCCTTCTGCAATGTTTTTAAAAGAAGACTGTGAGACATGTTTAAACAAACTTGGTCTGCCAAATTATCAGAGAATGAAAGTACGTTATTCTATTCTTCATTTAAACCCATGATCTGTATTGAAACATACTTGTTGAATAATTGGTTACCATCAAACTTAAAAAATGCTTGAGTAAGATTTCGACTTGGTGTTTCAGAGATAAATTGTCATAAATTTAGATATTCAAAAGATATCAACACTGCAAATGTGTCCAGTGTGTAACACAGTTAAAGAAGATGAATACCACGTATTAATGATTTGTAAAGCATACGAGGAGCTTCGAACCACGTACATCCCTCCCAAATACCTTACCATTCGAAATAGACGTAGATTAAGTGTACTAATGTCAAATAGCAATCTTTATTCCAATGTTGCCATATATTTACAGCATGTCTTGAAACTAAGAAAATCTCTGCTATAAGTGACATTCTCAGCCTATTAGGCATAGTGTCGCAGGTGTCTTTTTCAGATTGTGTATGTCAGTCTTGCATAAAAACAAAGCTTGTACTTTCTATTTGATTGTTATCTTTACAATATGAACTGTAATTTTGGATAAATTATATATGCTAATAACATGTAATGTCGCACGGGTTGCTCAATGTACTGTTAATTCAGGACAAATTTCCCTTGTAGATAAACAACGTTTATCTTATCTTTTTTTTTTTTTAATCTTTAGCATTGAAAAAAAAAAGATGAGCTATTTTACAACAGTTACTGATTTGAGTACATGACTAAGCCGACCAAGCTTCTTCCTTTGTCCAGCTTAAATTAATCGTCGTCTAATCTAGAAGAAAATGACCCATGGTTGCTTGCGTCCGGCCAGCTTATTGAGCCAGTTTGTTGTAAATGTCCTGTGTCCAGCCGTTAATGAGGTTGTCGAAGGTCTCTTACGGCAGGTTTCCCTAATGTCTGTGCATGTCAGAGGCAAGAGAAGAGTGGGCGGAAGTTTGACAACCACGTAGATCTAAGTCTCAGGTGGGATCAGAGAGGAACAAATAAAATACAGATGGAGCGTTTGGTATAAGACGCGGGTTCCTGGTAGCTCGCCCGCAGGATAAGCCAGCTTAGTGGTAGAGAGCGCGGCTTTAAATTAGACGTGCTGTGTTCTCTCCAATGGCCAAGCCAAAAATGGTACTTTAGTGATTGGGTCGTTGTCTCTATAATGCGACCTGGTGAGTCCTGCTGGTATCCGCGCTCTGTCTCTGTATGGCAGCCGCATGTGTTTATTCTAGTTTACCGTTCCAACGCTCTCAATAAATTCCTTTTCAACGACGGTACTCAAAAATACGCACGATTTGTTGGTTCTCTTTTGCATCTCACAATTTACCACACAAATAAATGGATGTTTATAATCTTTCTCAATTTACCTCACTTTTCGTTACAAAGTGGTAATAAAAGGGTATAAAATTACTTCCTCATCAGTCTGTCGAGTCATAACTTGTCGATATCAATGGAACTGCCACCTTTTTATGCTAAGCGCTTTCAATGGCTAATTTGTAGAAACGTGAGAGCTTTTTAGCTAAATCTTACTTGGTAAGACCTGTTAAAGCCAGCCTTCTACTAAATTTCGTATCACGTTTGCGAGAGTGTTGCTGTCATCTTAGATTCTCATATATGGCTTCTAAACATCCCCCCCCCCACCCGAAAACGTTGTCTCATCTCCGTTATCCAAACCCTAACAAAATTTCGCAAATGGACAGTTGATGAGATTTCTTTGAAGACATGCAGTTGGCACATTTTATTTTTATTTTTCTCAAAAAAATGCGATTTTCTTTCCTGATATTAAACTGGAAAGACGTCGTAGACAAACCCTGGCGCTCCTATCAAAAGATCGGAAATGAAAAGATTATCATAAATTTTCAGGGAAAGTGGCTAAATAATGCAACGCGCGGCTTCTTGTCAGAAGATATGTGTAAAAATCCTGATCAGAATACTTTTTTCACAGTTCAAAGTGACAGCCTGAGAATTAAGGCCTTGTATCCACGCTCCGTTAGACTATAGATCGAAGGACCCATTGCCGTATGACAATCGTCACCTAGAAATTTTTTAACTAGGCAAAATATTATCGTGTGCAAAGAAAGAAGCATTACAAATCACTGCATTCAGAAAAGGAGCGTGCATGCAGGAAAAGTACCAGAAAAAGTCGTCGACATTTAAGTAATCTTTATAATTATGCCACTTACATATTCTTATCTGTTTCTCAGCGTTGGTTCCATTATAAAGAGATGTATATATCTGCATGTAAATTGTTAGACTGCAGTCTTTGGACCCGTCCAAGATATTATCTAGTTGCTGAGGATTGACGTGAGAAAACGAAAGTCCAAACCGAATAGCAATTTCAGTTTCAAAAATAACAAATAATAGATCAATGGGTTAGTTAACAGAGATCTTTCAAACAATATCGTTTGTTTCGTAAAAGCAACAACCGCAGGACGGGAGCATCGACATGGTTGTTTTGAGACCCACTGACAATGTACGATAAGTAACAAACAATACTAGCCAAAAAAATCACTATGATGCCTTAAACAAAGGAGCTGTTTTAGAGTATTGGTAACGAGGCCCTTTTTGGGCATAACAACTGCAAATACTTGCTCTGTCTCTGTGCAGCAACACTAATAACTTGCATTGGGTCTGACCTCTTTCTCTTACAAAATGTAAACAAAATTGCGTGATGGTTGTATTTTATTAAACAATTAAATTACTTGGAGACATAGGAGTTACAAAGTGGGAGAGAGAGGGACAGAGAGAGAGAGAGACAGAGAGAGAGAGAGAGATTAGCTTTCTCTGGCCAAAGATTACTATTCTATTGTTGTCTTCCGCAGGTATCTCAGTATCTTATCTTTAAAAACTTTTCAGGAGAAGATGGAGTGGTCAGTAGTGATGTTTGGTTTGTTTCTGGCAGCCTTTGCTTGTGTGAGCACTGCTTCTAACGAGAACGTGAGTTTCATGAGTAGAGCGTTTTTTTTTCAAAATGTATTTTGTCTAGTTTCGTTATATTTATGATTTGGGACTCTTCCTTTAGTGCATTCCCTTCCTTTTGAATTTTTCTTACATTTTATTTATAGCAAAGAACCTTACTTTGAGTGTTCGACTATGATTGTTTAGGAGCCTTATCATTTTATTCATCCTCTTGTATGTTTTAAAATTAAATGTGTTCACTCAATCAAGAGAACAATTTTAGAATATTAGTTTCACAAATGTATGAAAACGCAATTAGAAAGCATGCAAATTTATATTGACAATAAACCCCGCTTTAAGATAATGTTCCTCTCTTTCCAAATTTTATCTCCAGCCTTCAGACTCTGGTCTTGTAACAGCTGGTTCTCTTTTCAAAGAGACGAATGAACATTCCAACAGCCAAGCACCAGCATCTACTCACAAGGACTATGACACAGCAGGTCTCAGTAGTTCAAAAACGTTGCAGACCATCAATGAAGAAGAGAATAGTAGCAGTGTCGACAAGAGAAGACTTGATTCAATCGCCAGTGGGGGTTCTTTCACTGGGTTTGGAAAGAGGAACTCTCCAGGCGAGGTGGACGATGAATTTGTTGAAAAACCTTGGCTAAATAAAATAAGCAGTAACAGAGCATTCCAAGCGTTTGGAAAACGTAGATTAGACAGTATTGGGAGTAACAGTGCGTTCCAAGGGTTTGGAAAACGTAGGTTAGATAGTATTGGGGGTAACAGCGCATTCCAGGGCTTTGGAAAACGTAGATTAGACAGTATTGGGGGTAACAGTGCATTCCAAGGGTTTGGAAAACGTAGATTAGACAGTATTGGGGGTAACAGTGCGTTCCAAGGGTTTGGAAAACGTAGGTTAGATAGTATTGGGGGTAACAGCGCATTCCAGGGCTTTGGAAAACGTAGATTAGACAGTATTGGGGGTAACAGTGCATTCCAGGGGTTTGGAAAACGTAGATTAGACAGTATTGGGGGTAACAGTGCATTCCAAGGGTTTGGAAAACGTAGATTAGACAGTATTGGGGGTAACAGTGCATTCCAGGGGTTTGGAAAACGGAGATTAGACAGTATTGGGGGTAACAGTGCATTCCAGGGTTTGGAAAACGGAGATTAGACAGTATTGGGGGTAACAGTGCATTCCAGGGCTTTGGAAAACGTAGATTAGATAGTATTGGGGGTAACAGCGCATTCCAGGGGTTTGGAAAACGGAGATTAGACAGTATTGGGGGTAACAGTGCATTCCAGGGCTTTGGAAAACGTAGATTAGACAGTATTGGGGGTAACAGTGCATTCCAAGGGTTTGGAAAACGTAGATTGGACAGTATTGGGAGTAACAGCGCATTTCAGGGCTTTGGAAAACGTAGATTAGACAGTATTGAGGGTAACGGTGCATTTCAAGGGTTTGGAAAACGAGACATAGAACTTAATGAATCAGAGGGTGAAAGAGATATCCAATCCCGACGTAAGAGGGCAACAGAGTCTAATGACGGACCGCGCGACACACAAGTATCCGTTGCGAAACGGTCCGTATCAGAGGGAGATATCACGCTATCTCTCTTTAAACCTTCAGACGACGCTAGAGAGCACAACTCTTCTCCTTTCAAGAGACGTTTGGATTCCATTGCTGGAGGTTTTAGACAATTTGGGAAAAGGCATCCAGGAATATTGGACGATGATATCTTCCGAGGTCAAATAGACAGCGATGATGTTGAGAGTGGCGATGGTGATTTTAATGATCTTGGTTCTCCCTACGGTGTTGTTAGAAAACGCCGGTTTGATAGAATTTCTAACGGAGTTCGCGGGTTTGGGTCGTTTGGCAAAAGGAATTTGAATAGTGTCGACTATGGATCCTCATTGGCATCGCCCGGGTTCTCCAAGAGAAGATTCGACACTTTGTCCTCATCGTCGTCTTTCTTTAGTCCATTCAATAAGAGAAGACTAGACAGAATCAGTGCTGTAAACAGATTCAGGTAAACTAAGGTTTGTCCCGCTTTTCTTTCTCTCACGTGTCTGTCTAAACATCAGCAACCCTTAGTACATTCTAGCTCTGTGTTATATAGATGGAGCGAAGCCTTTCTCTCTCTCTCTCTCTCTCTCTCTCTCTCTCTCTCTCTCTCTCTCTCTCTCTCTCTCTCTCTCTTTCTCTACTCTCTCTCTCTCTCTCTCTCTCTCTCTCTCTCTCTCTCTCTCTCTCTCTCTCTCTCTCTCTCTCTCTCTCTCTGCATCTCCTCTTTCCACGCATGTTCACATAACATGATTTTATTGATGAAAAAATATATGTACGGATCACTCCTATCTTCGGACCATTATTCTTCTCCTTGTATCTATTTTCTGTCTTGGCCTGTCATTTTGGGAAGCCTTAGTAAAGATTGATATTAAGCTGCGGCTTACGTCTGCGTGTTTGTTTTAAGTGAAGAATACTGTTATAACAGCAGGACTGCTTGTCTATATTTTGCCAAACCTCCTACTCAAAAAAGCGTGAGTGATTTGGGATGACAGACCTGGTTTTGAAGTCGATGGTTGTAACCTTTTAGACAACTTTGGTCGATATCCTGTATGTCTTAAAATTTTAACTGTAATCAATTTTTAAAGCTTTCTCAGCTTGATAACATATTGTGTGTGTGTGTGTGTGTGTGTTGTTGTTGTTGTTGTTGTTTTTTGGGGGGGTGGGGGGTGTATGATAAAACAGTAGCTAACAGAAACATAAGGATAAAGACGAAGAATTCAAAAGAAAAATAAACCAAAATACATATGCCATCATTAAAAAAAAACGTTTCGGCTTTTTTTTTTATTTGAAAATAAAACACAAATAACAAGGAATTTTCCAAATCCGTATCATTCTCAGTTTGTTTGAATGATCAATCCCGGTTCTTTTGTTGTTATTATCTTAATAAATTTTATAAACTCAAGATTATCGTTGTATTCCTGAAGTTATATCACCCGTTTAAAACAAAAACTTTGATCGACTTTTCCAATCCAATAAAACTCTCTGGTTATTTCCTTCGTCTATCAGATCATTCGGCAAGCGCAGATTTGATAGAATCGACGGAAAGAACTGTTTTTGGAAATTTGGCAAGCGGAATGTGGGGCGAGAGGATAGCATTGACAGCTCTAGTGACAGCTCCAGCAGTCTCACCGATGCCTTGCTCAAACAGCTAACTCAAGATCTAACGCTGCTACTGGCCGATTCTAAAACCTCCGCTACAACATCGCTCGCACCATTATCATCACAACAGCAACAGCAACAACAGCAAAAAAATCATTTGCCAGGTCTTAGGTCAGCTTCCCTTCTTCAGAAGTCTTCATCAACAGATCTGATGGAATTCCAACATCTTTTAGACGATCCGGTCTTCAACAGATATGCTTCACTGATGTCATCACCGGAAGTAGCAAAACGTCGATTTGACTCCATAGACAGATTTAGTTTGTTTAGGCGGTTCGGTCGCGGAGGGAGAACTACAGTTCATGATAACCCCCAAGCGGGATTTCTCAATCCAACTTGGTTTCACGTCCACAATGATAACACATTGGTGGATACTACGATCCTTAAAAACTTTTTGAACTTTGGGTACCCAAATTTATTTAAAGTGTTGTATACAGGCCCGTCTAAGGTTAGCGACAAAGAAATTCAACGAGCGTTCTTCGATTTGATAGATTTGATTTCGCAAGACAAAAAGAACAGTAGCTAACCTTTAGGTTTGGCCGATCTAATCTTTAACCTTGTTAATTAGATTATTTTGGGCACTCATTAGTTCATTTTATTACTGTATTATTCTTTTTTCTGAACCCTTGTAAACTCATTTTATGACAAGAATAGCTGGTCTAAAACAAAATAAAAAGCGTTTAAAAACGATTTAGGTTGTAACAAATGGTAATATCTTACGTTTGTATTCTTGGCGTTCATTTTATAAAATGAATGCGTTATGTCTTGTTTCATTTTCTCTACTTGTTCTCGTAAATCAACAAATTGTGCCTTTTGTTATTTGTGACGTTTTTGGTATCATACGTTATGTTTGGCTGTGTTTGTTGTCTGTGTTTATATATTTTTCTCAAATCCTTTAACTCGTCATCAACTTCTAACAAGTATATTGGGTTGTCTAATCAACTAATTTTATTTTGTACAACTTATTCAGCTGATGTTTATTAACACGGGTTGGGTATTAAATATTTCATGAACTGTTTTGCCAAGAGTCATAATTATTTTCTATAGTCAACAAGAAAATATAACTGTGTTTGAGAAAGGTAACTACATTTCATAAATTCAAAGATGGGAGAACATTGCTAAATAAATTATGTGGTAACGGGCGGATCAAAGATCGTTGGAAAAAGAAACCGAGATCATTAATAGTTAAGTGCTGCTAGGAGAAATCACATTCAAAGAACAAACACGACAATGGCACCTTCAAAAAGAAGCGTAGATCAGTGTGTCATTGGGTCGTTTCTCGATATAATTTCTTTAAGAAATCGTGGAACGGATACTTGACTGATTGAACTATATGTCTTCTTGGTTACCAAGAGAGTCCTATAACTATGGACACGGGTTTCAACGTCTTATAGGTTTGTACGTAACGCTCAACAGAGACAGAGCGGGGATACCAGGACTTCTGTCTCAGCCGTCCACATTACTTCAATTTTTATGTAAGTTTCTTTTTTTTTTTTCGTAGAAACAAAATGTACCCTCTTTTACGAAATGTTCAGCTGCACCTGGTTATTGGCGATGAGCGTTAAAAAAGCCTTAATCCAAACCACAGCAAACCAACCTGTTAGCCACTTGCTGCACACACACACACACGCACACACAAGAAGAAAAAAAGCTGTAAGCAATAAATTATACCTAAATATTTTCTTTTTGATATTTATTAAGTAAGAAACACATTTCTCCACTAACATTTGTAAGATTTTTTTCTAATCAAGCTTCAACTAAATTACGATAGCCTACAGTATCTAATAACTTAGTTATTCTACAAGTTTTACACCGGCTTCATATTTCAATGATTGTTTAATTTAATACATATCTGCCGACCTAGCCCGCCTTAAAAAAATGTCTGTCAAAAAAGGAAACAAACAATTCTCAGCTGCAGGGTTGGCAGCTAAGTAGGTGACGTCAATTCCGATTCCTTTTTTATGCGCATGCAGTATTTCCGAGGACGTTATAATAATAACAAATGTATCGGTAATATGTACTTTTTTGTTGTTGTTTTTCTGTAAATTCTGAAATACTTTTTTTCCATAATATTATGCCTAAATCCAACGTGTTTTGGATAGTTTCGTAACACTCTGATTTACTTTTATACCTACATTAACATTTTTTCTTAGGAAAGATATTAATTCTTCAATCAATATCTTAAATATCTCTGCTTCATTTCCAGACAGTTTTCTCACAAAATATTATACAATTGTAATTTTTAATTAACTCAATATTGTCATGGCTTTCCGGGATATTTTTTGAAAAAAAAAGATTGAGCTGGATTCAAACCGAAGACGTGCAGTCTAGAGATCTAGCCAATATATTATTATGATAATTATAATAGTTTAATATATGCAATAATATTGCTGATTATGGGGGGAAAATAATAATAGTAATAATAATAATAATAATAATAATAATAATAATAATAATAATAATAATAATAATAATAATAGTTTGTATTTAGCTTGCCACACCGAAAAATAAACACATAACCAACTTTTACAGTAGTAACTTGCCATTGAATTTTATCACACTTTTCAGAAATCGTTGTAAAGATAGGTACATTTAAAGACATTTTCCTATACTATGTAGAGAGCTTTGAAAAGAGGGAGAGCCCCTTCATAAAGATAGACGAAAAAAATGGAGCTAGTCGTTTTCATGCACAAGAACAAATCAAGGGGGAAAAATAAGAACTTAACCAACGCAGACAGAAAAAAAAGAGGTAAAATATATGTGGCAGAATATGAGCAGCAACCCAGAAGCCCGATATGGGTATTTTTAAATGAAAACGTTTCTTTTTCTTTGTGTTTCAAGACACCTATATGGAAAAATACAGACAAGTCCATGTACATGTATAACATTTGCCAATTGCCAAAGCAACTCTGTCCAGCGCCTGCCATCCATGATTTAGAAGAACTTGATAGAATTTAATGAATTGGTTGAGAATTAGAGTAAGGCAGAATAGGGAAAGAAATGTGTTATTTTATATTAAAGTGTGTGGATAAGCAGGTGTGATTTTCGCCCCTGATGCAGAGAATACTGAGGGTATGTGGTAATGTAACGTGTATTACTGTAAGGGAAGTTACATTTTTACTGAACCTTTTTTTATAATTGCGTTTCGATACACTTTCACAAATTGAGAGACACGTACACGTACATCGCTTAATTTTTTTCTTCATATGAACCGAACATAATCTCGATCGAATTCACAGCATCGCTCGATGTCACTTAGGTCTGTGTGGAATCCTATACATAAGGAGAGGAGAGGGACCAGCTGAGATTTGAACATCAGGGGAGACAATAGAAAATATTAATGACATTTTTCTGTATTTCTCAATTACCTTTCTTACCACTATTAGAAAGCAACCACTAGTTGAAAACCCCAGAAATAATGAGAGAGAGAAAGAGGTGGGGTGGATGGGGGTGAATAGACTAATACACCAAATAAAAAAGACGTGTCATAGGTTCTACCTACACGATAAATCTTTAAATGTGTCGATTTTCAAGAAGAGACGTAGTCTATTTTGCGATTTGATGGAATCAGTTAGTGGCTATTTATCCGCGTCCATGAAATAAAGTTATTGACTATGGTGGGATTGATTTGGATTTTCGAATTTCTTTAGCCGATTATATAACCTCTGCCCTCCTGAGTAATCTCTTATATATTTGTGAACTGGTGAAATTATTATCGTCTTCTCCTCCATAACTACTCAAGGTACAAACTTGAAATTTAGGCATATTTGTACCTTCGAATTTTCCGAAATCCTTAGGCTGCTTCGTTTATTTTTCACGATGACGCATAAAGCATTAATTAGATTTTAAGAATTGAAATTGATTCGTCGATCAAGCAGCCATAGCTGTATTTGATTTCAGTTAGATAATCGAAAGTGAAAGCGGGCTAGGTTCAAGTAGTATTTTTTCTTTCCGTTCGGTATGTTCACGTGCAGGCTCTGCTCGGGTTATAATACTGAATTCGAGATCTATCAAATGGGGATCTTTCGGGGTTTAAAAACATTCGAACCCAATTTAAATTCTATATGGCACTACCTCGACTATCATCGAAAAGGGGATAAACATGGATCTTAAAACTAAATCAAATAACTAGATCTAGACTTCTTTTTTCTTTCCATTCAACATGTTCACGTGCGGGGCTCTGCTCGGGTTATAATACTGAATTCTAATTTCTAGATCTATCGTATGGGGATCTTTCGGGGTTTAAAAACATTCGAACCCAATATAAATTATATGGACCTACGTCGACTATCATCGAAAAAGGGGGTAAAATGGATCTAAAAGAAATGTTATCTACAAAGAAATCCTGTAAATATCCTAGCGTGAGTTATCAAGACTATTGATATGCCTTTTAAGTGGTGCACCCATTTGTATCACATTTAATTTGTTTAACATTTTTGGCTTTAAACTTCTATCTCTACAACTATATTTTACCATTTTAGTTGGGCACAGTGTCCCAAAATCCAAGCTTTATATCTATTAGTAATAAGTATAACCTTTAAAAAAACATTTTATATCCGTACTGTGTCCCAAAACCTGAGCGAAGCCGGGCATCCCAGCTAGTAAGCAATAACTGTGCTTAACTCACCCAAGCAGCAGGGTGGGGCAGACGACGCCAATGCATATAACAGGAAACTTGCATCAATAAAGCACTTCACAGGGCGAATAAAATGCCCTTGAACCTGGTTAGTACAACTATGAAATGGGGTTTACCCTCTACTTCTATACCAACAGGATTGGTAGTCCAAGTTGTTAGGACTAAACAGCTCTACTGTTTTTTGTCTAGACAATAACCCTAAGAAATAAGAGTGAGCTATTCAGGCTATTCACTATTCAGGCTATCAGCCCTGCTGGTGAAGAAGTCCGTGGGACCAGCGTAGCGAAACATTGTTCTTTATCAATCAGAAAAATAATAATAATAATAATAATAATAATAATAATAATAATAAATTGAAGAAGAAAAAAAAACACTTTAATTGTAAAGGAAAATACAATATTTTTTTTATTACTTAGAAGTTAATGAGCTCGGCAGGATGATTTTTACAAAGGCTTTGTTTGTCCCCATAACCGGATTTCCTAGTCTCTTGTAGAAGCCACACATATGAGTCATCTTGAAGAAGGAAAAGAAAAAATAGGGGGGGGGGGGGGGGGGGTTGGCGCAAGTTTGAGAGCCTCGTCTGCCAATCGGGAAGTCCCCAGTTCGAAACTCACGTTAGATCTTAACATAAACTTCTTTGTTCAATTTCTAGCCCCACTGCTTGGGCCGGTGACAATATCTTGTGACTGGCTGAGACAGACGCCCAGGTATTGTGTGGCTTTATTTAAATTGGCAAAACTTCAAGACCCGTCCAAAATATAGTCTTCCTTTTCACATTGCAACAAAAGAAACAAAACTTCTTAATTAATTGACTGGTAGATTTCTCTTCTTTACTTCACCTTTTCAATAAGATTACGCCTGGCTCTTAATTTCTTTCGCCATCGACCCATGTTTTTCAATCCTTTTTTTTTATTTTTCCTTCATCCGAATTTTACAAATGAGACCCTCGTCAATTTGAGATGGTACGACTAGGAGCGGACTAGGAGTAGGAGCTGGCGAAACCAGGAAAAATGGGTAGACATAAACACACTATCAGTCTATCACGAACTGTCCCTGGTTGATCCACTTTGCGACTGTCTAGAGCCTGTATGAGGTGATTCGACGGGAAGCAAAGGGTGTCGCCTAGATTGCTTCATTGATCCAACAGAATTTGAGGCCTGTTTTTACAGATTCGTTTTTTTCACTAGATTTCTTTTGTCATTTCATTTGCTCTCTTTATGTCTTGCGACCGACAGTTTTTCTAATCAAATTCTTAGTTTAAGTAAAAAAAAAATTCCTTATTATTTCTGTGAAAGTATTAGTCTGTTTGTTGTTGTTGTTTTTGTTTTGTTTGTTTGTTTGTTTTCACAGTAAAAATTTATTTTCTTAAGACAGTATTAGATTATTCGCATGTACAGTGGTAACACTGGCCTAGAAACATTATCACGTCAGACATGTGCACTCATTTTACTTTGTGAAGCACGAAAATCTATCTCCTCTCCCTCTCTCTCTCTCTATCTCTCATTCTCTCTCCCTCTCTCTCTCTCTCTCTCGCTGTCTCTCTCTGTCTGTTTGTCTGTCTGTCTGTCTGTCTATCTGTCTGTCTGTCTGTCTCTTTTTCTCTCTCCCTGCTGTCACTCTCTTTCTCCCTTTTCTCTCGATTGTTCTCTGTCTGTCTGTCTCTCTGTCTCTCTGTCTGTCTGTCTGTCTGTCTCTCTCTCTCTCTCTCTCTCTCTCTCTCTCTCTCTCTCTCTCTCTCTATCTATCTATCTATCTATCTATCTGCATCTACCTAATATTGCATCGTCCTACCTCAAAATATGACAATCTTTCGCGACACATATGTTTCTACTGACTCTATTGGTTGTCACTTGCTTCAGGCATTTAATTGTCTTTCTATCTTTATATCTATATATCTATCCGTCTACCTATCGATCGATCTATATACATACTACGGTTTAAGTACGACTAGAGAAAAGTGTTCAATTTATATAAGTGCTAGATACTTTAAAAATTGATTTTAACTTACATACTATTAACCTTTTGATACCAGTGTTTCGAAGGGCGCCCTTCAAAAACAGCCGACCCACTACAGTTTTCTGGTGTCAAAACGTTTATAAGTAAAGATCAATCATATAAATATATATATCTTCTTATTATATATTTGTGAACTGGTGAAATTATTATCGTCTTCTCCGCCATAACTACTCAAGGTACAAACTTCAAATTTAGATTATTGGTACCTTGGAATTTTCTGAATGCCTTAGGCTGGTTCGTTTTGTTTTTTTTTCACAATAACGCATAAAGCATTAATTGGATTTTAGGAATTGAAATTGATTCGTCGATCAAGCAGCCTTTGCTGTTTTTTATTTTAATTAGCTAATAGTAAGTGAAAGCGGGTTAGGTTCAAATAGATGTGGTGCTCTATTTCATTAGTTGAGATTTCTTGTCGTAATTACTATTGTTTTCTTAAACCCTTTTAATGTCAACACTTCCACTCATAGATCTATATAATTTTTTTTTTCCGTTCGACATGAACACTAACTTTGTTTTATATATAGATACATATTGGGGACTATCTTTTTGTTTCTCGGGTGTAATTTACCTTTTTTCGGATTCCTTTTCATGTTTAGCAGCTCTTTGCAGACACTGCTTTCTCCTCGTCATTAATTTCAATGAAAAAACAAATATCTTAAATAACCTTCCCCCGGTGTATTTCTGTGTGTAGAAACTCATGGGGGAGCTAGATAACAGAGAGTCTTCAGAGAAGAAACCCCCCTTATAGCAAGTGTTTCGGCCCTTAACTCCTGACACTCTAAGGGGGTCGGGCCACACCCAGGTCATGACTCCCGGGTGTCTCTCTGCCATCTTTTTTTTTGCACCGCACAGGATTCGAACCCATACTCTTATCTTGGTAGAGTTGCTAATCCAAGCACTTATCCACTCAGCCAACTCGGCTCCCGATAGTTAGAGCATTTTTAATCTTTATGTAAGACCATCTCATTCCTTCTGCTCCAGATCCATTGGGAACTGTTCTCGGCTATCTCGGCCAGTAGCTTTAGAGCTAAGTATTTGGAAATACGTGTATAAATAATGGTTTAATTTCAAACGCATGCTATTATAATGGTTGACTCGAACTTCATGTGCTTTAGGTATATGAGCATTCAAAGACAGCTTTAATTTACCTTCTGACAAATAAAATGAGGGAAAATGCTATTGGTAAATAACTTCACTAATCGAAGTGGTGAATGTCCGATAGATCCGATGGCTCTGGTGGGCGAATCTTGCTTATCTATAAATACTTTCGGCTTAACTATGAAACATCCCAATTGAGATGTTAAAAAAGGCGGAGCCTAACCCCTCTCCCTGTAAGTAAGACCTGCCCCCTAATAAAATCATAGCAGGACAGCAGTAGTTTCTTTGCACGACAATGGGTGGGTATCCAATCACTGATGAGTAAACGTGACTTGACTATTCAACAAGCACCTCAATTTTTTTTTATATGCCGCCTACGACTCCTATCGGTTGATGTGTTGTACACATTTTAATATCCATACCATCTTATCAAATTCATCGTGATGTGATTATAGAAATGTATACATTTTAAAGCCAGGCAGTAAAAATAAATAATTATATGTTCGTCCACCACCCATATTTGCCATTTGCTGCCTGTTTGATTTATTAATATGAACAAAAATTGTAATGAAGACTGGTTTTCATAGCTGCAATGAAAAGCATAGTTTATTTGAGGCATTAACATTCGGCATACGTTTTTCTGTCAAACTACAATACGCGCAGTCCATAAAACTGGGCAGAGGTGCACAACACGTCGCGAAAACAAAGAAATTAATTTTGACATAAATACAAGCTTTGTGAGCACCTGTTTTAATGGCTTCAACGTCAAAGTATAATTTATTAATATGCACATATATTTGAATGAACATGCTTTTTAATAGCTGCAATGAAAAACATAGTTTATTTTATATATCAAAATTCAGCATGCGTTTTTCTGTCAAAAAGTAATACGCGCACTCCATAGTATTCGACAGAGCCGCACATAAAATTTCAAAATACGTACTAACAATAATATAGATGTTTTTCGTTTTCGTGTGTGCATATCTGTGGCATCAATTTGTCCATTTATTGCTGGTATGTGTAGTGGTTCATAACAATTTTTTTAAGTTTGGTCACAGCTTGCAGTTGGACTTTCAAAAATCTAAGGAACAGTATTGTTTGATTTGGCATGTTGGGTTTTTTAAAGTCTATCGTCAGCATTTATGCTGTATTGGGATTCTGACAGGTTTACCTGCTGCCACACATATGCATTGTCAGGATAACAGCGATAACGTTCTACTGGTACAGGACATCCGACAAAGAAATTATTTTGTCCGATCCTGGGATCAAACTTGACCCCCCTCCCTCCCCCTCCCGCCAAAATTTCTCCATTAATCTAAGGCAAACCAGCTAGACTGTTATCGAAGACGGAGAGAAGGTAAAGACATTTTCGAAAAATACACAAAGAAGCATAATGAAACAAAATGTTTCAATTGGTGATTTTATAAATTCGCCTGTCTGGTTTCGCAATTTCCAATATGGAGATGAAGTGCAAAATCGTTAAGCATCGCTTTGTCATTCAAAGGATTATGGAATTATAAAATGACTTGACTCTTGTCTTCTGTGTGTCTTTCTGTCTGTCTGTCAAATTCACAAAAAATACCGCCCGCCCCCCCCTCTTTGCCCTTGAATGGATAACCCCTTTAAGTGGCGAGTAACATCAAGTCCCTGGCTTTAATTTAATGCCTACACTGTTAAAACATGTGCATCTCATACTGACAACTGGAAAATCATAACAAACCCTATGCATTTAAAAGACAACATACATTATCTCCCACGATGTCAGCAAAACACAATTTTTTGACGCAGAACAGGACATGGCCAACTAGATGCACACGTCTACAAATTAAAGTACAGCAACTCTCCTTTCTTTGAATGCGGAGACATCCCTCAAACTCCAGAACATGTCCTCATGACTTGCCACTCTTATTCCCAGCTCAGGCAAACAATATGGCCTTCAGATACAATACCGAAGCAAAAACTATGAGGTACCATGGAAACCCTAAACAGACTGCCAATTACATTGAGGGGGCAGTCATATAGATTTTCAGCAAAACTATAGTGCTTCTCCTGATTAACTGATGACATGACAGAAAGTATGGCCTATAAAATATGAAAGTTATAACAACAGGTGAAGTACTATAAAAATACAAGATCTGGAACATAGAAACTACGACTTAATTACTAAATAAATATAGATCAGTTCTGAGATACTATTTATATCTATAACTAATTAAGATATATGGTTATAGATTTACAACTAACTAGATAAATCGAGATTTTAAAATGTGCTCTTGATCTAGATTTAGTATAGATCTAGATCTAGAACATTTTTATTGTGTCTAGATTTAGACTATGCAGTGTATGTTTAGATACTAAATTTAATCTAGATCTATATTTAGAAAAGATTTGATCTATATCTAGACCTACCCTCGCCATCAGGGCGAAGTATCAGTACAGTTTTCTTCTTGCCTATGGTTAGTATGTCATATAATCTAGATCCTTTTTATTCTAGATCTGAAGCTAAGAATTGTTGACGTTCTCTGACTAATAATGGTATCGCCTGAAAAAAGTGCTACCAGCAGAAATAAGATTGTTTCATGTTTATCTTCCAGGCGCGGAGAGACTTGAAACGAAAATACGGGAAATTGTGGTGTCGGAAGTTCCCATTCCATAATTAAAACTTGAGTATAAAATGGCATCCATCAATCAAAATCATCATCGAAATTATTCTTTTAGTGTAAATTATCAAAATCTTATATATTTCGATGTCAGAGACTGTTGTGAGCGAACATGACTACATTGCTCAGATTCCTACACTGTCCTAGAGGTAGACACATTATGGGTATTTTTGTACATCCCACAAAATTTCACTGCCTCGCAGCAAACTCAAACGCAGAAAAACGCCCCATAAAATCCCCCATAAATATATATTATATATATATGTATCATTATATGTATATATATATATAAAATACCTTGGCTCAAAGGGGAATAAAAGAAAGTAAAAAATCAACAGTTCTTGTCTATTTAAGTTTATTTCCTGTATTATCAAATCATGAAAAAAAAACGAAAATGAATTTCTTTCTATCTGCTGCATGCATTGCTCATATTTGACAATCACATTAGCGACAAAAACACACACCAGTACCTCTGTTTCATAAACTACATAACCTACAAAGTAACCCTTCCATAATTGAAAAAAAAACATGTCATTTTATTATTTAAAAAAATAACTGCACTTCAATTTGCAATTCTTCTGTTGAGATGAGCTCACAAAATCTAAGCCTCCACAAAAATATGTGAAGAGAAATATACACTAAACATATTTTCTAAAATTCCAAAAATAAAGGGAAAATTTACTTTCAAACGAATTTTGAAAACTGATTTAAACAAGGTAAATAAAAAAGTGAACAAATAATTTAAAAAAAAACAATTTACACTCTAAAAACATAAGACCATTGTGTCCTGTCTCTTGCAAAATTTAAAATTTATAACATATCAATAAATCCATTTTATCAGGTATTGAACATAGCGCTACTGAACAGGTAATAATACATCAAGCTGTAAAAGAGATCTGCCTTTGATTAAAAAACTATGTATAAAGACAAGTGCTTTCTGTCAAGCTGAGGATAAAACCTTTCTCCTCGAGATCTCTATGGTCCAGTGTACTATTGACTGAGTTAGCTTTAGAAAAACTCCTCTATGTATACATAACGTTATTGATGGCGGTTCGTTGAGGAAGAGGAGTTGTAGAGTAATCAGTAATTAAACGATTCAACAAGAAAAAGCCAAAATAAATTTAAACATTAGACACAGATCACTCCATGAATCCACTTCAAGCTTTATTTTTTTGGGGTGGATAGGCTCAAAAGCTTTTCATGGATAGATCTTTTTCCAGTAAACTATCTAGTCCTTGTACTCTGGTGTCAATAGAAACACAACTATTTCAAATCCCAGTGAGTGATCAACATATTTTGAAACAAAAAAAAATAAAAGAAGCACAGTTCAGAGTATGAGCATTTTATTTCAGAAAAATAGTATATGTAAAAACTAAAATTGCATTGTGAGAATCTAGCAAAGAAAAGAAAAGGGCTAGAATATTTATGATTATGCATTACAAATATTATAAGTAAATGTTTACTAGTACTTACTAGATAACTACTGGTAAATAATGTGATATTAGGTAAGAACAAAACAGAACACATTTAGAAAAGAAAACTATGCGTGCATAGTGCCAAAAAAGAAAAGAAGAAAATAAAACGGCTAGAATAAAATTATGATTATGCAGAGGGGTTTTAAGCAACATCAGAAAATGCAGATAACTTCATATAAGTGTATAATTAGTGAGGACATCAGAACACACACTTGGTTGGGCCTAATAAGACAGCGAATAATAATCCTGTCCTCTAATATGATTATCACACTAACTAAAATCAGATGGAAAATACACTTCAACTCAGTTGAGAACTGAAATGATTATTATTCATTATATGATACAGATACTTTTTTATATTCATCAAGTTTTACATATCAAAGAAAAAAATCTGCTTAAATAACAATACGGGTAGCACTAAGATCTAACGAACTTAAATATTAGATAATTAGGAGTAAGATAACATTCACAACTGAACAATAGAAATCAAAGATCTTTAACAGCAACAAATATATGTCTTGCTAGCACTTTTTCTGGGTAAGGGATCTCTCTGGTATCCACTCCCTACACCTACCACAATGACACAGAAAAAAATACATGGCACATTAATTTTGTAAAGGTTTTATAGCATTCTTGTCTTCACAGAAAAAGTAAGGTAGTTCTTAGGCAATAATGCAAAAAAATACAACCCTCTACATTCTCTTTCAAATTCATCTAAAACAAATCTGTCCGTCTTTCTGTGTCATGACAGTTCAGCTTTATTTAAATCAGTAGGAAAAGTTTAAAAAAAACAAATAAGTGAAAACATGCCTCTGGATTAAACCAGCAACAATTTAATTCCCAACAATACCTAATAGTAGAAAGCTAAGCTAGGCACCAGGACCTCGAGTAGGATACGCAAAACGAGGCGACCCGAGCTGGAATCAAAGCCACAACCATCCAATTAGTACTAGGAGCAAGCTGCAAACTCTGGGACTGCTTTGTACTTACAGCGTTTATGAACAATGAATTGTTATTGCAGGGAAATGAAGACATACAATTTGAAATCTTTAAAAAAATTATCAAACTGTGACTTTTGAGAAGAGAAATCATCATGCTCTACCCTTGAACTAGCACCCTCTTTATAAGGATTGAAAAAATATCTTATATAAAAAACTGAGGACAAGTGAAATACATACAATCTGAGTACTTCTATTTACTTGCAGTCTGTCAAATTTAAGTAGTTTCCTTAATAGAATGAACATCATTAAATATTAATTTTTTTTAATGCTTCTTTCATAACTAGTGTATTTAACTTATTGGAAAATGAAAGTTAGCACCTGTAATTAAAACTCAATACTGCAAAGCCAATGGCAACGTTTCATTTACATAAATTTAACAAAGTACCCCCAAAAAAGGTTTGTAGTAGGTAAAATACTGAATGTAAAGCATTTGATAATACTAATCTCACGTCTGCATTAATCTACTTTATTTCTTGTTCTGCTAATGTTTACAATACCTTATTTTTTAGATTTAAAACGTACCATGCAAATAGCTCCTTTAAAAGCGGGGTGGAAGGACTATTAATTGTCTGTGGCCAGTAACTAGACATGATGAAAGTGAACTAAACAAAGATTCGCAAGAAAAAAGAAAAAGAGCATTTCCCCAACATATTCATAATGCCAAACATACACAAAAAAAACAAAAACGAACAAATGGAAGAAATCTACAATAAAAAGGCAACACAAGATAATTATGTCATATAAAAAAAAAACTCCAAACCCCTAAGAAATTTTCTTATCAGAGAGCTGATCTGACCTCTTCTGTTTTAAAGACACAAGTCTCATTTTTGTTCATGTGGCAACCTCCTGCATTTTTTTTGCATATCCAGTAAAAGAATTGTAGGAAAAAAAAGATGGAAAAAGAATGTAAATTGATGGAACTTATTAAAATTGAGTATAACAATAAAGGCGGTGAAACTAAAATGTCACAGGTACATGTGTGTTACATTTTATAATGTTAAAAAAAAAGTAACACACATGTAGGAAATTGGTCACACAATGAAGCTAAATTTAAAAAAATAAATCTATGATTTGAAACCAAACAAAAAAATTTCTTTAAAGAAATAAACATAAAAAACAAAAAGAAAACAAAAAAAATCAATCATGTAAGTAGAACCAGAAACCATAATAAAATGGAACCAGGAACCCAACCGAGGAAGAATGTTCATTCCCACATTAATTTTTCTGAAAACAAAATTGATCAAAACATACAACAACTTTTAGATCTGTGATCTGTGATGCAATGATGCATAATGGTAATTGTTTAATTTGTATGTAAAAGAAAGCATTTATCAAAAACACATCCACTATCTCTACATTATCACAGCATACATGTAACAAAAAGCCCAGACACACACATAATATAATCAGTCCAGCTAGCAGTCTAAATAGTCATTTTTTAACAGTGTGGTTGATTTTAAACAATTCAAAATGCCTGAGTCCTTAACAGAGATATGAGTAATAGTGAGAATTAATTTTACTTATTAATATCTTAGTTGATTTGTTCACTGTGATGCTTCTTTATTATAGTTAAATTAATTTTAATGTTTATATACATTATAAAATCACAATGCTATATCTAGAATGTAGTGTTTTGATGTATATAAGATTTAATATAAGAGTTTATTGTTGGGTTTTTTTAATCATCACAGGCAGAAAAAATTTGTATGGGAATTTCCCTAACTAAGGGGAGGACACTTTGGGACAAAGGATAAAAAAAAGGGAAAAAATGAACAGCCATAGTTAAAAAACCACTGTCCTTGTATAAAACATTACATGAGGTGAGCACTGAAAGCTGTGACAAACAAATGTGTTTGAAATAAATGTATAACCATGGGCATAAAATTGAGCTTCGGTATTGCAGCGAAAGGAACACTCATGTACACCATATAATTACTTAGTACGAGAATGATGAACGGACAAAATCTGAAATTGAGAGAATAAATTGAGTTGAGTTGGTTTTTACGTCCAGCATCAGCACTATATAGGCTATAATATAGAAAAAACACAAAACAAACATCTGACAATTATATGTGCTGACACACACAAGACAGGGAGGGGATACAATGACTCCTGTCTCAGAAAATCACATTAAACTGAAACAGACCCAACCAAATAGGGAAAGAAAAAGCCAGGATTCGAACTCGGGACCTTTTGCACCGGAAGCCGATGTTCTACTCCTGGGCCACCGCGTCCCCCCTGAAATTGAGAGAAGCTTTGAATAAGGCTTTAGACTCTAAGATAGGACAAAGAAGAAAAAACAGGATCCATTTTACTCATCAATCTTTCATTTAAGTTACTAACCTTATCAATTTAGTAAATACTTGCTAAGCATTTTATTGTTCTATTGTTACACAAACATATGGAATTTTCTTGATTAAAAAAAAAAAAAAAAAGAAAGAGGAAGATATAAATATTATGTCAGGATTGGATCAACACCAACATGAATAACATTTATGTTTACATTCTTATTGTGAAAATTGAGTTTACCTGGCATCATTGGTAGTGTAAATGATTAGAGAGATAGCACCTAACAGCATGTAATCCTATTTCTCTAGAATTAAGAAGGGAAAAAAAATCACTCAAATGGCTAGTCAAGCGTAACTTGAATATCAAGCATTCTATATGTCTATCTGTTACGACAGCTCCTCATCAAATGAAAGGTTACCTCAATAATATATACCACTCACATTCCAAAAGCTTCTGCGATGGTATCAGCATAGGTTCAACCACAAGTGATGAATAAAAAGAAGGATCCTATACATTATTGTCAGAAAAATTAAAAAGAAGACAAAATCTCTGTTACAACCATGTGATTAAATAATAATAATATTATTAAATAATATATGAAGCACGGGTGTTCGTTTCACTTGCATGTTTTCAAATTATAAGAACATTTCATAATCAATACTTGTACATGTGTACTCTTCAACAAACATTTAACTATTAAAAAATAATATTTTCACTCCTTCAAAAAGTCACAAAAAATCTTATCAGCAGTAAAATCTTTAGAAAAACAATTTAAAAAAAAATTCTCTGTAGCACACAGGAGAATATAATTTTCTTCTCTCCCTAAACTTGCATAAGCCACATTTTATTACTTTATCAGGAAAAAGGCTTGAAGTAGGTTTCTCATTTGAAATCAGTTATAATGAAATAATAATCAAGTGTAAATAAATAAAATCATGACTCTAATTACTCAATCCTAAATATATTTAGAGAGAATGAAGAATGAAACAAAACTTTTTACTTCTTATTTTTCACTATTTTTTTTTTTTGCTCTTAAGTCTGGCTTATATGTTTAAAGTAACTATTAAATGTGAGGCAACGTGGGTAAATCAAAACAAAATGTTGACTTTGCCCATCTGTTTAACCAGTTCTATTCATTGTTTGCCTGACTGAGTAATTCATAGTGTATTACATAACACCTTCAGAGGTGGAACATATAAAAGAACCATTTTCAGAACCTATGGATATAATTGAAAAAATGAAAAAGGACTATAAAGTGTAGTTTTCGAACATAAATGGGCTCTATCTCAAAAACTCTTGTAGCAAAGCCCAGAAATCTAACACTTCTTTTTTTTTTTTTAATTCAGGCATCAATCAGTAGCACTTGGATAATTACAGGAACTTAAATTTAAAGTCCGCCTCCTCCCGAAGTGTCCCCAAGCACATACAGCTTGTACATCTTGTTCATCTGTTCAAGGAAGATGAACGTGAGCACTGTGTGGGGACCCAGCCGAGCGTAATATGGGGTAAAGCCCTTCCACAAACTGAAGAAACCCTCCTGACGCACAACCTTGCCAAGAACGTCCTGTCAACAAATTTTAAAAGAAAAACAATGAGTAATGATTATAATAATAAGTCAAGTTCAACTATATAGTGATTTCCCTAAAAGGAGGTTGATGCACCTTACAATATGAAAATGCACAGGCGAAGAGCTCATCCACGCAGATAATTTTATCACTTATTGACAGTAAAGCCACATTCATATTAACATCAATAAATATTGGAATCATTCAGTCATAAGATTTAACATTATATGGGGTTTGAAATGCAATGGAAAATGAAATACAGAATACAAAAACCTTTATTCATCCCTGGAAAAAATTTTTTCAGGAGACTACTACTTGTCATTATAGATAATCAAGAAATGAACATAAATGCATTCAGACTCCAAAGGATTTTGCTTTTATAGTTCAAATATTGTTAATCTTAAAATAATTGATCTATTATTGCAAACAGATGTGTACTTGATCGATACTCTGGGAGAAGATAAAAAATTTTTTAAAAGCACGGGAATAGAATTGAATTTCATCTTCTCTCACAAAATCCCTGAAATTTAAGCTCTGAAGCTTCCAAATGCCAAGTACTCTGCCCATATACATTCTTTTAACTAAGAGGTAATGAATCTCACAAAAACAAAGATGGTAAAACTTACAAAAGCACCCTTGAACTCTGGTTTTCCATCAATCATTTTCATATTTTGAATTCTGGTATCAGGAAAATTAAAAAAAATAATAATCAAATTAAGATAACATTTTAAAATGCAAATTAAAAAAGTATGTAGACATTAGAGAACTGAAAATGTGTGTCAAGATAAGTGATTAAATGAGAAACAAGGGAGAAGTTATGAATTTTTTTTACATTTCTAGATTTTTTTTTTAATTTACTGCTGTATATACTTCACCAAACCTTTGTTGACTGTGACAGCTAGCTGGAAGCTATTTAAGGTTCCATTGAGTTTCGAAAACTTACTAATTTTTTTTTTGTAGTTTTCAATTTAAATAAATCGGTTATTTGGGTAAACTTTGTTTGATACTGTTTGCTTAAGTCTTTTCTTATTAGGTTTGTTTAGTTGTAAGGCTACACCATGCCTAAAAGAATTTCATATAGTGCAGATCACAAAATGTCTACTGTAAATAAGTTTCCAGCTTTTAGCAATGGTCTTTTTGTCTGCTTTGACCTTTACGAAATACAAGGGCTGTAAACTGAATCTTGATTAGGGTTCTCATTTTACATAAAGCAATGAGTAATGTAAAACCAATGCAAGTTGCATGCCCATTTTTACAATTGTGGTGCAAAATACCAATTTGCAAGAACATCACCATTTAAGAGTAATGTCAACTGGGTTAATTTTGTTTTTGTAAGTGAACCTTTTTAAGTCAAGATGGACCTTACAAAGAAAATGATGCTCAATCATTTTTACTGGAACTTTGTAAACTTACAGAAAATTGGCATCGTTGCACTATAAACCATTCACCTTGTTTTTGCAATGTCCACAGGCATTGATGCTGCAGTTGTGATGAGTCCACTGATCATACTAGCCACAAAATGGAGAAACAGCCCTTCCTTGAAGTAGCCTGGTTTAGGAAGAAAGATAGTAACAAAAATGCTAGATACAGATTTTAATCGTCCTTTAAAGAAATGAATCCATTCAACATCAAGCCCTTGATGTTCATGTTGATAGAAAAAAAAACAGGCTTTATAGCAAAGAATTAAAATTGGCAAGGGTAAGATAGAAGCACTTCCATTGTCTCAAAGGAAATACTATCATAATAATTGGTTACAGTGAGGGCAAGTCATAAAAAAGCACATCATAAGCAGATGGGTAAGAAAATTAAACAAACCATGACTACTGACAATCAATATTGTATTTCACATGTCAGAAGTGTCTTACTTAATTCTACAAGAACTTGAAATGTCAATTGATGATTCAGATGCAAAGCAGGAACTGACTTTCAGGTTTCAGGTTTCAGGTTTCATTTAAGCTGGCTATGTTATAAAATAGGTATCAACATGATACTGGATACACAAGAAAACACTTATCTTACTGAATTCTGACCCAATAATATGCTGTCCTGTTGTTCAAATCCCTTATTTTGTTTAGTTTTCTTTTGATGAACAACTCAAGCACACCACTTTCAACATGTTACATGGGTGATGCAAAAATATTAGTGCAATTATTATTGCTACATGATTGTTTGCATTCTCTTCACTATAAATTATTCTAAAGGGACTTCACCTTTTGGTGCACCACATTTTTTAGTACAGTATTAATATATGGTCTCTTGGCCACAATCTTGAAATAAGATTCAAACTGTTGAAAGTGGGTTATTTAAGAAAGTTATAAATGGACATACCCAGATCACTGCTATAGTTCTAAGGGTCTTTAGGTGTTTGTTTGATTTTTGTTTTTGTTTTTTTGTTGTTGTTTTGTTTTTTTTTTTTTTTTGGGGGGGGGGGGGGGGTTAAGAGTGAAAATAAATAAAATAAAAACCAACACTGAAAGTAACCCAATGAGAAGCGTGTGTAAACTTACTTGAAGATATAAGAATCTGTTTTGCTTGCGAGTATGACGCAAGCTGGGCAGCGTTTACCACCATGGCACGACCAACCGTCGGTATACAGCCCTGAAGAAAAATAAATAAAATCATTAACACTATAACCACCTGTCTGGATTGCAAACTGACTGAATTAAAAAGAAAAGAAAAGAAAAAGAAAAAAAAAGCCCTGCAGGACTCCTTAAGGAGAAACCATTGACAACTATACCATCAGGACTGTTCTACCAGATTGCTCCCCTTCTTTAAACCCTTTTGTCAAGGCCAGCAACTTGGAAAAAATGTTAGAGCTATATACAACTTGCCTACCAGTCCTGAGGAGTTATTTAAAGAAATAATCGGAGTAGGAGAAATGAGAGAGAGTTACCAATGGTTAAGGGAGTCACCTGGGAGTCATGACCTGGGTGTGTCCCATCTGCCTGACTAAGAGTGTTGGGAATTGAGGGCCAAAACACCATAGTTTCAACACACTATCTCAAAGGTAACTAATTTTGACAGTAGCATATCTATTTCATTGTGAAATTATCTCAAAACCACAGAAACAGACGTACATCATTGTTCAAGCTTAGTGATGACAAAACAAAGAATGTGTGTATTACTCACCCTCCACAGAGTAAAAATTCCCTCTTCACTTATGATTCTTCCAATAGCGTTAAACACATTTTTGTAACCTCTTTGCTCGGCTACAGGAAGCCTAGAGATGAAATGTTATAATAAAGTAAAAATAAAAAAGTTATATAATGATGGTATGTAATAATAATAATGATAATACATTCTACTACTACAGCTACTACTACCATTCCTACTTATATTCATACTACTACCACCACTAATAATAATACAAGTGAACATAATAATAATAATAATAATAATAATAATAATAGTAATAATAATAATAATAATAATAATAATAATAATAATAATAATAATAATAATAATAACAATAATAATAATACAAGACATTTATTAAATGCAAGTACAATGTGACCTGCTGAATTCAGGTATCCTGGCACTGTCTCTATGTGGCAGCACTTAAAGTATCCCTGAATTAAAATTGGCTTTCCCTTTTGCTCCATCACTTTTTGTTTGTTTGGTATGACTAGGTATGACTAGGAGAGATTATGCCATGCCCAGTATGTCATACTGATTGTTTGTTATGCCGCAGGTGTGACGTACCTAGTACTAAAATCACAAGAACTACTGCAAGGCTGAATTTGTCCAGATCCTGTCTGATTCTAGAGGATCAGCAGTCAGATATACGAATAATAATTTTTATATCAAGGTTAAAAAAATTAGGAGGAAAAGGAAAGTTGAGACTGCCAAGGACAGAATCCTTTGTAGCTTATATATTTTAAGGGTTTGCATCACTGAACACATATTTTTTTAAACCAGGGATTCCACCAAGACCTGGCATTATTTCAGGAACTTTGATAGTGGAGAAAGAGGACGGGGGGTCAGGTAGCCTTGAAGCTGAAAATGTTCATGATTTTCTTCCGTCTAGAGAGGTGCTGAGAAGGTCCCTGAAGTGATGAATGGTTAAATTCGTTTGAGGAAATAGATGTATTACATGCACTATTACTCTCTTACAGGCATTTGCAGGTAAATAAAATGTGCAACAGATTTCCTTCTTTACCGGGTTCCATTTAGACCTAAAATTATATTATCTATTATGTATAGTTGCATTTGCCTCAACAACGTTCCTTTTTTTTCTACATCTGCTCTGGTTTCATTAACCAGATTTTTGGTTAGATTTTAATTGTGCAGTGTGTGCCCACTTCATGAAGAAGAAAACAATGGAGTTGTGTCTCTTTAATAAAACGTCAAGCAAAATACGCAAACATCAGGTCGAAACAAAATTAGGAGAAATCTAGAAAATGAATTTAGAATTAAATTGTATTACAAGTAGAACGAGCCGATCCTCTGATACAATGTAGCTATCACATAAGATACATCACACTTTGGAAGATCTTCCAAAGATCTAGATTATTTTTATGATAAAAGCTAGCAGACTACGGTGCATGATAATTCGCTAACTTAACTATTAATAAGATGGATCTGAGTAAGACCAAACACACACTAGCAGGAATCAAGTTGTTGGAAAAGACGGCGAGGACTGGATGAAGATGGACAGATAGGTATTTTTCAGAAAAATAAATGTTTTTCATCAGATAAACAAGAGCTGGAAATTGGTAACCTGCATGAGTGTTAACTATGTGCCATTACATGTACAGATAAAACAATGTTATGCAAATTTAATAAAAGACATTGCATGTCTATAAACATTCTTCTTTCCTTTCCTTTACCATAATCGCAAAACTTGAGTTCATTGCTTGATCTCCTCAGATTTTAGATGCACAAGTAACCGTACCTGTACTTGTATAATAATCAGAAACAAAATTTTTGTGCTATAACTAGTGGCGGAGTCATCCAGAAGGGCACATTTTTTTGGAATAAAAGTGTTTTAATTTTTACTTTTAAAATTAAGCCAAAGTGTAAGAGGGGTGAGTTCGGAAATTGATGGTTGACTGTTTGTTAAGCTTAGATATAAACTCTTGTAAGCAAGTTGAATAAAAAAGTAAACAGTGGTCTTCTTCACTGTGGATTTAGGCTATGTGAAAGAAAAGAAGGCTTAACAGCACATAGTAGTAGAGATTTTTTCCCAGGTGGTGTTGCAAACATTCAAGAATTTTTTAGATAAAGTGTGTAGACGCGAAAGAGGCCTGACTTGACGATAAGTGCAGAGAGATTGAGCTCATACAAAATTTCAGTCCTCAGACAATGTACAGAAATATCGAAGCAATTTCAGGAGGGAAAACATGCATGTTTGCAGGATGCTTAGAAGCAAAAAAATGGAAACATTATTATGGAAAAAGGTAAAATTCTAGAAAGATAGGCGGAAAGATGAAAGAAAAGAAGTCCAGGTTATGAAAAATAACTTGAGGGGTGAAGTCAGTGTTTTATCGATTATACAAAATCGTTTGACAGAGTTAAACATAACAAACTGCCAGAAAGGTGGAGATGAAATGGAGCTCATTTCAAATAGATCTGCATGTGAGCCCAAATCAAATAGTCTGAACTTTTCACACCCATCACATAGAAATTTGTTTTGTAATGTCTAAAGCTCTCAAAAAGTGAACAAGGATCTGTTTGAAACTTTTGTTGATATATCCTAACCTTAGAATTTGTATTTGTATGAATATTTTTTACTATTAATTTCATTCAGATTTAAATTTAACATATAGGAATTTCGAGCCAGGTTTTCAGATGCTTTACATAAAAGAGCTATTTCCTAAAATTGTAACAAATATAAAAAATCTGTAGGTTGGTATCATATGTCAAACAACTGTAGGGGTAGAGAGACAGAAAGGAGAAAGAGAGAGAGATAGAGAGAGAGAGAGAGAGAGAGAGAGAGAGAGAGAGAGAGAGAGAGAGAGAGAGAGAGAGAAGAAGAAGAAGAAGAAGAAGAAGAAGAAGAAGAAGAAGAAGAAGAAGAAGAAGAAGAAGAAGAAGAAGAAGAAGAAGAAGAAGAAGAAGAAGAAGACGAGTGTCGAAGCTTAATTTGCAGAAAGAAAGAAAGAGAAAGGAGAGATAGGAAGAGTGAGAAAAGAGAAAGGCATAAAAATGGTTAAATTCAAATAAGTCAAGAGTTGAGGCAGAGAGGGAGGGAGAGAGAGAGAGAGAGAGAGAGAGAGAGAGAGAGAGAGAGAGAGAGAGAGAAAAGAAGAAGAAGAAGAAGAAGAAGAAGAAGAAGAAGAAGAAGAAGAAGAAGAAGAAGAAGAAGAAGAAGAAGAAGAAGAAGAAGAAGAAGAAGAAGAAGAAGAAGAAGAAGAAGAAGAAGAAGAGAGAGAGAGAGAGAAGAAGAAGAAGAAGAAGAAGAAGAAGAAGAAGAAGAAGAAGAAGAAGAAGAAGAAGAAGAAGACGAGTGTCGAAGCTTAATTTGCAGAAAGAAAGAGAGAGAAAGGAGAAATAGGAAGAGTGAGAAAAGAGAAAGGCATAAAAATGGTTAAATTCAAATAAGTCAAGAGTTGAGGCAGAGAGGGAGGGAGAGAGAGAGAGAGAGAGAGAGAGAGAGAGAGAGAGAGAGAGAGAGAGAGAGAGAGAGAGAGAGAGAGAGAGAGACCTAATCAAGGTTGAGGTAGACTATAACTAGTTCTAGATATGGATTTCTACAACAAGATATGTCGGAAATACATTTCTTTTCCAACCTGAATTGAAAAACAAAAGAGCCTAATATTATTTTAAAGTTAAAATACTACTGGTTTTTAGTTTATGAACTCAACTCCGATCTAACAACAGAAATTGAATGAAACTAAGATGCCAATGCACATGATATCTCATAAGTTCAGTGCATAGGGAACTCCTTGCTGAACTTAGCGGAGCTTGACATCAACTACATTGGGTCCAACCGAATTAGATCTAGGACATGACTATTAAGTATGTGAAAACTCCAGTGCCACTCAGATGCCGTAGGGTCAAATTTTACTAAATTTGATCAAATTGGTGTTAAGAGTACATTAAAAGGAAAGTCAATCCAATCATGAAGAAAGAGATAAATGATTATCAATAAATTCAAGAGGCAGTTTACAAAATTGCGTTCAAATGGACTTGATTGTTTTCAAGCAACAATAGGAGAAAAAGAAAGTTGAAACATAAAATTATCAAACTGCACATGCTTTGATTTAAATTCGGAACAGAAACACTTCTTTTCTGACAGTGAAGAATCATAGCACAGATTCCTGATGAGCTAAAAATAATTTCTGAAAATATTCTCGAAAACTTGCTGACAATGTCGGCAACCCCATGATCGACTGTCGGCAATCCGAGGATCAAGTGTCGACGCTTGACTGCTAGCCGTTGATAGTGTGGCAGGTTGCTAAAGTTTTGGCTGTAAAATTTAGTCAATCGGCCGTGATCGTTGGAAATCCGACAATTGTTGGTTGTTGTTGGGTTGGTTTAACTTCCAACAGCAACACTATATAAGCTATATTGTGGACGGGCCCCAAGACAGACGTCTGACAATTTCATGTGCTGACACACACGAGACAAGGCGGGGATACCATGACTCCTGTCTCAGTCGTCAATTGTTGGAACACATGCAGGTTTATTCAAAAGAAAAAACGAGGCGTGCAACAGGGCTGCAGTATGTCACCTGGCTTGTTTTCGTTGAATAGCGAACACGAGTGTCACCCAGGAATCAAGATAGGTGGTCATAACATAATCAATCTAAGATACGCAGATGACATGGTTCTGGCAGAGGAAAGTGAAACCAACTTGAAAAACCTCGAGGTTGTTGAGGTTGAAAGTCAAAAGAAAGACCTCCTAAGAAAACAGAAGTCATGGTTATAAGTCGTAAAAAGAAGACACCACAAAACAATCTTTACGCAGGTGGCTCTAAACTGAAGCAGACTGCTAGACTTTCAAATACTTTGGAACTCACATTACAAGTAACAACTGAAACAACACAGAAATATCGTCTGGAATAGCCCAGGCAAAGACTAATTTCAGAAAGATGAAATATGTTCTTACAAACAAGCTCTTATCCATGGAAACGAGAAAAAAGTTTCTACAATGCTATATAGAACCCATTTTGATGTATGAGTGCGAAGCTTGGAAGGTATCCAAAGAAACAAAGAAGAAACTTCAGACTGTAAAGATGTGGTTTCTTAGGCTAATGCGTTGTATACCTTGGACAGCAAAGAAGCGAAACTGTCTTAAAGGGGGCAAACTCAGGAGGATCTCTTAATAATAAAATACGTAACCGTGAGTCTTAATTCATAGGGTATGCTATGAGAGGAGAAAACCTCAAACACCTAGTCATGACAGGTATGCTTGAAGGGAAAAGGAGCAGAGGAATACAGAGAGAAAAGCTACTAGACAGTTTAGTTTTGTGGCGGACGTGATGGAGGCGCTGAAGGCAACAAGGGATCGAACAGCACTATGAAGCACTGCACTTGATGATGACTGACTGACCTTCCGTCTGCTGTCATTCTAATAAGAGCAATTTCAGCAGGAGTGCCAACAAAGGCCCCGCATCCTCCGGCCGTTACTCCTATCAAGGCTTTCGTCAAGAAGTTAGGCGGCTGACCCTCTCTGTAAATAAAAAGGAGTTTTATTAATTATCAGGCATGATTTAGGGGTTGCTTTTTTTTTCATCACTTTAACTCAATTGCTTAGTTTGTAAATATCAAAATGTCAAGGCTCTTGAGATAAATAATGTTGGGTGGCTTACCGTCTCTGTGAAATGATTTTATATAAGGAAAGGGAAAAAATAATATTGGAAAGAAACAACATCTTCCTCTTCCTCTGGTGATAAGCAGTTGGGAAAGAGTACATACCAGTGGATTAAAAGAAGCAATAAAACCCCATTTTTTAAACCCTCAGATAGCACAAAAGAAATTCAGATAGGCTGGACAAGGATTGAACCCACACACTCTATGCTGTTGCTATACGAATAATTCGCTATCATAATCTACATCATGTTATTTGGTGGGTTTTTTGTTGCTTATTATATTTCTACTTAGTTTCTTTCTTCTTTATCACTTGAGATTTTAGATGACCTTTCGCCCTGTACAGCTGTTGGACTAATCATACTTTGTTAATCGCTGAGACTTCTTTTGAATTCTGTAAAA
This sequence comes from Elysia chlorotica, assembly GCA_003991915.1. Lineage (NCBI taxonomy): Eukaryota > Metazoa > Mollusca > Gastropoda > Plakobranchidae > Elysia > Elysia chlorotica. The sequence continues at coordinate 93,027 of RQTK01000823.1, forward strand.
TTAAGTGAGCAAGGAGTCAAAATCCAGTGCAAAAAGAAAAAGAGTGTATTAATGGGATTTGCATGAAATCCTTTAATGCAGATATAACAGCTTCATGTCAAGCCAAGGATGGGATCCACGCTGAGAATTGAACCTTGAACCTCATACTTGTCCGTCTACGCTCTACCTACTGACAGCTCAAACAGCATTGCATAAATGGATTACCATATAAGGCCTATTTTAAAATTAATCTAAGTTAGACACAGACTCCCTCATCTTTACTTTAATAGACAAAAGAATCAATTCACAAATCATGCCACTCAAACCTACTTTGAGAACACATCAAATAGTGAGGAGTAGATGCCAAGGCGGGTTGTTGTGTATGTCGCTTGTCGTAAGAGGCCAGCACTCAGTCTGTGAATATATACAAATGCCATAATGGGGTGTTCTCACTTTTTTTATTCAAAACAATAGTGTACATATAAAAAATAAATTGCCCCAATGTTTAAATGTCACAAGGAGGCATCGACCATGTCATGCTGAGAAATCTCAACAGTCAACCCCTCATTATTTATTTATCTATTGTCCTACGTTCCTTCGTTTGTAAAGTTAATGGGTATGGAGAGTGTACGATTTGCCAGCACCAGGGTGATATCAGAGAGTTGAGTTGGATTGGTTTCTTAAACTCCCAAACACCAACAAGGCTATAATGTTGTAGAAGGATCCAAAGACTAACGCCTGACAAGTTTATGTGCTGTCACAGCATTTGCCATTTGAAAGTACTCTATATCATTGTTTTTCTATATAATAAAGACAGAAAAAAATCAAGGTATCACTATATCTTTTCCACAAAAGATTGAAAAAGAAAATTTTTTTTGATAAAATAAAAAAACAAAAAACAAGAGAAATATAACAAACAAATATTCACAAAATGTACCCAGAGTAAATTCCAGACAGCCCTTCATTCTTAAATATTGCTGAGAAGGCATGAAAACTTGTCTTGTACTGTTTTTGGCCTCCACCCATACCTGAGGAAAGTGTATATAACCCTCTCAGTAACTTGGCATGTCGAACAAAAATTCAGAATCTACTACATACCTTTTATAACAATCTCTCACAGTTTCCATTTATTTTATACCACCTACAATATAGATATCAAATTGAATGTAATTGAATGTAGTTAAAAAAATATGGAGTTTTCAACAGAACGCACTTTTATGCAAGCGTAAAAGGAGACACCTCTGAAAAGCATTTACGCTTTTTATACCAAATTTTTCTAATCTGAATTTTTTTTTTACTATAATGAACCAAAAAGGGCACTGCAAAGTTGTTTTTTTTTAGTTACAATAGTTTATAAGACATTTGCACAGCAAATTTAAAGGATAAAAGGATACCCCCCCCCCCCCCTTCTCTGTCTCACATCTCTCTCTGTGAGAGAAAAAATTCTCACACCCCCTGGAGGTGAGGGTGAATATGGGCAAGAAATGTGTCTACAGGTAAAACTAAAAAAAAAAAATTTTACGCAACCATGGTCCATATTTCATACTGGTTTAACCTTGCCTAAACGTCAATTTTCCTTAGGTCTCCTAAAAATCTAGATCTCTCTGTCTCCCCCCCCACCCTCTCTGTCTCTATCTCTCTAATTAAAAATTACGTCTTTTGGCTATTATCACCCCCACCTCCCTGGATGTGAGGGTGAGTGGGTAGAAATAAAATGTGGGCAGCCTTTTCGTTATTCCCACCCCAGCGGTGAGAATAATCATAGCTAGTTATTCACACCATTGGGATGAGAATAGCTTCAGACATTTTGCAAACAAACAAAGCCTGACTGTTTGATCGGCAAATACATTTAGTAAATTTAATATTTCGTTCACTACAATTCTGAGCCGCTAATATCGGTTACATTTAGGACCAGATTTTGAGCCGGTAAAACTAGATTAAGTTACTGAAAGTGCTAAAAGACATTTTGTAAAGTGACATTAAAAAGATTCTACTTGCTTTTTTGGTGGAATTAGCGGCGACAGCATGTTTTAAAAGTTTTTATCTCAAAGGGTGGATCATCGTAATAATAATTCTAGAGATTGGCAGCCTGGTAATAAAATAAAAGAAACATCATGGTTAGATCTGTAAGAGTCCAAACCTTGAATGCCTTTTCCCCAAAGCAAAAAAAATTGTAGATGGAAACTTTTTAATGTCACGTCTTGATTTTAAAAAATCAGAGACACAATGTCATTATACGTGCAAACATGAAATTTTCAGTCCCATTTTGCGATTGCTGGGATTGTTTGTTTCTTTGTTGCTTAACGTTCAACATCAGTACAATATAGACTATTGTTGACGAGTTACAAGACTAACTTCTGATATATGAGACAGTGCAATCTTATTATAATACAAGGGTGGATATAATAGTTCATTGCCATGAATATGAAAGAATATTCCGATTTGCACATTACACTTTTCCTATATCTCTCTTTGAGTTGACTTTCAAATGAGTTGCAAAGTAGATGTTGGATTTGGCCCTAACTCAGTCTTCTACAGCACTTGAAATTTCAATCAGATTACAATAATTATGCTTTCCTTCCAATCTTTCTTCAATACAGAGAGCAGAAGACCAAATCAGATGTGTAGTATGATGTTACATGTTAAACCTGCAATCCGTCTGCAACAGCTGTTGATGCCACGATACAATGGGACGGTGCATTGTCCTGCAAAAGCAGAGCTCCGTTTTAAGCTTGGTGATGTTCGAATAATTATGCAGAATACTTGATACAGAAGTTAATTTCACATCTTTCCAATGGTCATTCTTTAAGTGACTTGACTTATCGCCGTTCCGCATCATAGTCGTCAGACTGCAACGCCTCGGCTTCCTTTTGTATTCTTGTGCATAGAATCCTCCACTGATCCCTCTGTTCTGCGATCTTTTTCAGGTTTTCAATGTCTTTGAAGGTTTTAAGACAATAATTACTACTTTCTAAACGGGACAAGTCGTTGTTCAAGACCACTGGCAAGGTAGTAATTGGTCTTCCCTTGTATTTGTCCCCTTGTGGGACAAATAATCCTTCCATGGCTTTATTGGCTGGGATTTCTCTGTCGCGTCGCAGTATATGCCCGAACAAACGCCATCTGTTTTCCAGAACATACAGTGAAAGCGGGCGTTCATTGCATTGCTTGTAGAGAGCCTTGTTTGTTATCTTTACTGGGTATCTTATCCCAACAACCCGCTTCAGCTGTTTTCTGTGAAAAACATCCAATTTCTTTTCTTCATTCTTTAAACTTTGCGATATTCTTTTTTAGTGTGCCTCATTTTTTACATCAAGGTGTCTATATCTGAATTTTCTAACAAAAATTTTATTACATGCTATGATGGACTTGTTTCCTAAAGTAAACTCACTATTTATATTTATTGAAATTTTGTCTTTTGACAATTTTTTTATGATACTTGGTGACATAACATACCTCAATAGAAGTTGTTGTGATTGCTGAATTTGAGCTAGCTTCCTTATAATTAAGATGTATTTATTTATGGTTTGTGAGCTTTCAGTATAATAAAAAAAAAAAAATTTTTATAAGGAACACAGGAAATAGCCAATTTTCTCATTTAATAATTATTGTGATAAATTTTCTCAAAATTTCATGAACATTGAACAATTCCTTTATAGTTAGGACAATTTACATTTGATTTACCTTGTACTGACACTGATCAAACAGGTAGGGGACAAAATCCAAAAATAAATTTGCTTGATTGTGACATCTCTCCCAACATTCTACTATCAGCTGATCAGTGCGCCTCTATTTTCCAGTATGTTAACATCAAATGCGTACACATCTCAAAATTAGCTGTACATGTATTGAGGGCAAACTGAAAACCTTGTGGTGGCTTGCATATAAATCAATTTAAGATTTTAAGCAAACATATTCATGGTTTCACTTGTACCCAAATGTTGATTTCATCACAGCTTATTCACAGGAACAGGGAAAGAGTAAAAAAATTAAGCGATTAAAGACTTTTAAAGGCCTTTATATCAAACATCTGCATATTTTAACCAGGTAATGATCGCACCAGAAAAAATATCCTTCAGAACACAAATTAGTGAAGAGGGATTTAAGTTCATGGGCTGCTTTTTCGTTGATCCTTACATCATATGACAGTCAATAACCTTAGGATAATCTTACCACTGAGCTGCATGCGATTCTTTAACAAATCCAGAGGCTGGACAAAAACAGTGGCCCCCATCCTGATGATAAAATAAAAATGCCAAAATCATGAAACAGGAGGAAAATCTGAACCTGTATATAATATATATATATATATTTAAAAAGGCATACATGTATATGTTAAATAAAGACTTCACCCTGGAAGTTTCATAATTTGTACCAGACCATTTGAATGCAGGTGATTTAGTTAAAAGTAGTATTAATGCATGAAACATTTTGAGATAAGATCTGTTATAATTATTATAACAAACAATTGACAGTTAAACTCAGGAAGACGATCAAAGAAGGCATTTTCAAAAATAATGTGATATTATGTGAGATTTTCTGTGAAATATGATATATATATATATATATATATATATACCCTGAGATAACCAAAGTAAAATCTGATAAAAACATGCACCATTCAAAGCTACTTTCCAGAAGACAGATCTGAAAGAAAAGAAAATTTATTTAACGTTCCCCCCCCACTTAAACACAGTACAGTGCCTTTAAGCAAAATTTCGACAGATACGCAAATAGGCGCAATGCCGCTTAGTCTACTTCATCAAATTTTACAGAAGAAAGGAAAAACTCCACCTTTGACTTTTTTTTAATTGATTGATTTGTCTGGATTTCTCTAACATTGTTAGATTTTTTTTACCGATGCTTGACTCAATGCAAGATTTTTTGTGTATTTAAATATTTTGATTAGTTACTAGATTTGCATCATTTAGACTAGGCCGTTCTGAGTGGAGGCATCATCATAGTGTCAGGAGTTGGTCATAGTATATAGGCACTCTTAGCTTCATCAGCCCCCTTCGATATAGATTCTAGGCTACGGCCCGTTTTTATAGAAGTTATATCACATAACAAAGATTGTAAAAACTTTAAATTGATATTTTGTATTTCCTCGCTTAGGATTAAAATTAGATTAAAAAGGCGCCAATAGCTGGCGTGGCAAAATCATGGCGAAAGAAACTTCTTTGATTTAACACCAGATGGCTCTTCCCCCTAGTCAAACCACAATGACTGTTGTGTGCTCAGCTCCTAGCGGTTTTTGATAAAGCTTTACATTCAAAACTCTGCTTAAGGGTAAAGAATTTGATTTGGCAAGTTTTAAAAAATTTGAGTCTGCGACCATCGGATTGGAGGTTGTGCACTCTCAGACCACCGCACATGTGAAGGTGATGGGAGAGAGAGAGAATGGAGGAAAGGGAGGTCGCGAAAAAGACAGAAAAAGAAGAGAGAGGCAGAGACATAGAGATAGAAAGGGAGAGAGAAAACAAACCACTTTTAAAAGTTTGTTTAACCAGGAATTGTATAAAGGCACCTTGAGTGAACTCCTACTTTCTAGTCAGTGAACAATGATTCTCATTCTAAAGAAGCCAGATGTTCACACTTGCGTGTAAGACTCTATAGACTATCAAGTGCTGACTAAGAAAGAAAGATATGTTTGATTTCAATCAGGTGGATTACAGGCGTTACCGTACTTATACAGCAATGTACACATCTTCTCACAGTCTAAGAAAGATAGAAATGGCCAGCGCTCTTGTTAAGTGATCAGAATCTAATTTGAGGAAATTAAATAAAATCGAACATAGCATGGCCGTACTATTGGATATTGCGTTCCCATAGACATCCGCACCACTGTGTGTGTGAGACTGAGAGAGAGAGATAGAAAGAAAGATAAGAGAGAAAAGAAGGAGAAGGAAAGAAAAAATAAGAGAGAAAAGAAGGAGAAGGAAAGAAAAAATAAAGAGAGAAAAGAAGGAGAAGGAAAGAAAAAATAAAGAGATACTCAGAGTTAGGTGAAAGTTGGGAGAAAAAGAAAGATAGAGAGAGCGGAAATATATATGGAGGCTGAAAGAGAAAGAAAGAGTGGGACTGAAAGGATCAGAGATAGAAAGGAAAGAGAAAGAGAAAAAGAAAGAATGGTGAGATAGTGAAGGGATAGAGGGAAAAGAGAAAGATAGGATAGAGAGAGAGGGGCACACCACTGAATAATAACAATAAGAATCTTATTAAGTTATTATAATGAGCTAGCTAGTTCTAAAATATTTGAATCTCAAAATCTCTAAAACTGCACAAAATAAATAAAGCTACAAAATTACACAGATAGATGAGATTTTGACTGTAGATTATATATATTAGCCTAATAATAATAACAATAAAATTAATAGATATATATACATATAAAAACGCCTAACCAGAGAGCACAGGCATCATTATTTTCCTATTGTGCTGATCTCAGTAGTCCCTTTCTTACCGCCCACCCTCTCCGACCCACAGACACCACAAGCCTGCGCGCTAATTTTTATGACATTTTTCTAAGTCATCTAGTACTATTTTAATAGAAATCTGTGACATAGGCAAGCGTTATTCTGTACAGAGTGATTATTCACAGCCTGGATTTTGCCATGACAATCTGTCCCAAGTTAGAGATCTATTTCATCTCAACAGTAAAAAACTAGATTAGAGATCTATTCACTCAAGTTGTTTCTACAAAACTATAGATTCCTAACAAAATAAAGACTTCCACCTTTTCTCAAACCTTCTACCAAATTGCGTCGGAAAGTCAAAACCTACTGCTCTTCAGATATCTGTAGGTTAGGAAGATAAAACATAGATTCTACAAATTTTAATTCCGAAAATTTTGTACCAATGTATTGTTGAAAAGTGCCTATCCGATCGAAAATTCAATTCCCAAGATTCTATAAATACGGGCCTAGATTCTACATCTGGTCGTAAAGGTGGAAACAGTGGAGGTCGCACCTTCCCTACAAATCGGCAACATAAAACTGTGCGGAAAGAGGGCGAACTAAGTACAGTAAAACATGCCTACATCGGGATTTTCCGACACAGAAGAAAAGTCCCGCTGTAGGCAAGCAAAGGGAAGTTAGCGAAAAATTATCAACAAAATTACCCCCCCTTGCATAACAATAAAATAAACGTGACTATTGGGCCGTAGGCACTGTTTTTATATTACTATTAGTTTTATTAATTCAATTTTTTATTTTTTATTTTGTGTTTTTGTTTTTGTTTGTTGACTGGTTTCTTGTTTTTTTAATACACTTTTCACTTTTGATAAAAGTGGTCTGGTTTGAATTGTCCTTTGTCGATAGCTGACAGGATCGGTTCTTTATCTCTCAAGGTGTACAAGGTACCAGATGAAATCTCATGGTCTCTGCAAATTTGGGTTTTCGCTTTTTTCTTCCTGTCAACTTCGTTGATTATTTCAGCCTTCTTTTCAATCGAAAAACATTTCCTTTTGTTAGAAGCCATCTTCTTCTTCAGTCGTGCGTAAAATTTGCGTTCTGTATTGTATAGCTAGTAGAAATTAGGAATGAATGCCGTAAAATTCCCCTTCTGTGTTGCATATTTGTATAGACTATAGCTAGTGGAAATTAGGACAAGGGAGTGAATCATGAATGCGTGTTTCAAGATCAAGGATCGTAATGAAATGAACCGCAGTCCCACCTAGCCAAAGTCCCTAGACCTAACGCATCTCACCCCCTTCTCCCCTCTCCCCAATCCCGATCGACTACGACCATTCTTTTGTTTGCGTTGTTCAACTTGTGTAACAGACTAGCACCGACAATCATCGCTCGCTTTCACTTTATAGTCTTAGTACCTATGGTCATGTAGATCTAGAATGTGCCTCCCCCACTCACAACCACGCATACGCACAGTCTTGACTGGTAAGATAACATTACGCATCACAATGTGCAGACGACGGGCCTGCTTTCAGCCTATCCCCAAGATTTTCGCTACAATTACTAGTTAGGCCTACTGATCTATGTCCAGCTCAAAATACGGGCCTACTTCATTTCCGGTCAACTTTCAGGCGACCACGCACCTTTTGACGCTAGATCTAGCACCATGAGGCGAGGCAACAATAGAGGCGGCCTTTTTTTAGGCGTCTACTCTGTTTAGTGTAACACTTTTCATATGAAATAAATTCTCGCTGCAAAAAAGGGAAGCTTGGGCGAGATGGTGCGACATCCACTGTGTTTCCACGTTAAGACTTTTCCAGGGGCAAGCCATTACTAGAACAGATCTAGATTTTTCCTAGCTCTCTAGATCTAGAGATATAGATTATAGGGCCCAGGTCTAGTGTCTCGTTTGTACTGTGAATATGTCATGAGGACGACTAGCCTAGATTTTTATATTGTAAGATCATGTGGACCTTGGTAAAAAATAGCCTACCCAGCTGCGCCACCGAAAACAAATTTGATGGATTTAGACATCTGTTTTGGAGGTCTGTTCGTGTTGGACATGGTGATAGCAAGTTGTGGCAAACCTGAGAAGAACAATAAAGCTAAAATCTAGATCTAGATTCTAGATCTAAGCTTAGATCTCGACTCTATTGTAGAATCTAAAATCAGACTTGTTGGCTACACTCAGTGCAGGCCAAATTTCTATCACAATTCATAACACGTCTCTAATCTGTGGAAGAATTTACAGGTTTACTCTTTAGATTTGTGTGTACTGTGTAAGTAGTAGTACTGGCAACACAGTAACTAGTGAGGTCGTGAGGAGACAGGAGAGGAGAGGAGCCAGAGGACTGCCGGTGTCCTTGGCCTTTGACACAAGTCCCTGGGCCTTTCGTTTCGCCGGAACTAGATCTATTACCTAGCCGTGTTCAAAGATATTCAAATAGCACTAGAGTGACATCACAGCGTAGCCGAACTTGAATGTTATTGGGAAGAGGAAAGTGGATCACTCCTTTGATGCGCTAAGGCATGATGCGCTAGGGTACACCTAGCGGGCCTATGTCATAGATATATAACTACCCGGGGTAGTTATATATATATGGTCTATGCCTATAATGTTACAAAACAATGTTACATGAAGAGCACATCTATGTATGTAATCAAACAGAGCTTAAAGACGCAACTTCATAACATTGTTGTTACAGCTAGATCAAGCAGTCGATCGCAGCGGGTAAATTTAATTATTAATTATTTTTCTATTATTAATTTATTTAGCAGTCAATGCTAATCGAACAAAGGAGTTCTAAGACACAAACTCACCAAACAGATACTCTTTCTTCATCAGTAACAACTGGATTAAAATACAATAAATACAATTTTAATATAAATGAGGATTCTATGCGGGCTTTTCTGGAGACGAGTGATTTAGTACTGATGACAAGACTTAGCCTAATTATTTGTGACGTTTTATTCGTCAAAGATACAGAATGGTAGAGAACATCTCATGTTAGTAAGAGGATACCGGCTCACCAACTAATAATTTTTATTCGGACACGTTTACACAGACTTAATTGAACCACGTCATGTGCTGGCCCCTAGCACGTTTTCTC
>RQTK01000823.1:103201-122600 GCA_003991915.1 Elysia chlorotica
TCCCTCTCTCTCTCTCTCTCTTTCTCTCTCTCTCTCTCTCTCTCTCTCTCTCTCTCTCTCTCTCTGTCTCTCTCTTTTATGGGCTCTCATGGTAGAAAATAATCATTTGAGTAGGAGGAGCCTCGTAAAATTTCACGTCAGACGGTGAAAGATTGAAAATGGTCCCGTGCCGATGTAATCATACACTACTTGCAGACTTGTACAGACAACAATTGTCTTCAGATCTTTGAGCCAAGAAATTTCGTTCGTACAGGACAAGGTAGCCATTCGCCTAGGCCCTGTTTTGCCCAAATAATTTAAGTCTGAATGCAAGTTGGCACTATAGATATAAGAGCTTACCACTGGGCGGGATGTGGTGAAATGCACAGATAAGTTGAGTACACAGATTTCTGCCATTATACTCTGGGAGAACAAATTAACATATCTTGAATTTTGGAACCGCATCCACATTTCAAACTACTTTGACTGATAGTAGTTTGAAGTGTGGATTGTTAAGAGATATATTTTTGTTTCTCTGTTTTGTTCATGTAATAGGTTTCTAGCCAGTGGGCAGGACGTCTAAGTTATTAATCCTTAAAATATGGAGCAGTACATTATATGAAAACAAAGAGTTGACTCAAAATTGGGACACTGCCCACAAAGGGCTGTATGAGTTTTTTATAATTTCTATTTCATTTAAAAAACATCGACACCAAGTCAGCTTCAAGAAAGGCGCAAAGGTCATTTTGAAATATTTAAAGCCTTATTTCAAGAATCTGTACGTGTTCATTTCCAGCAACAAAATACCAGAAATATGTTCTATTTTTAATAGATGCTGAAATCACTTTGTAAAATGACAAATCATCTATACTAAAGATATCCAGATTCTTGATGCCCTGTTTAGTTTTCACTCCTTTGAATAAGACCCAATGGAAAAAAGTGGATACGAAGGTGCGTTTGGGCACATGGGGCAGAGCTTCATCGTTGTCTTTCCCTACACAAATCCATCGTCTTTTGGGTGGGACCAGACTTGATGAATTGATCACGGTGGTCTAGGCTAGGCGGACATCATGTGGAACTCTCTGTAAGCCTTGGATGCAAGCGATCAGGTGTGCTGTCCTGTGATGAATTGTTGAAAATAAAGAGAGATTAGGCCACGTTGCGGGTGATAGATGTGGTGTATGAGCGCTAGATAATAAACAATATTATACTGATGGCAATGTTATCATCCATCCTATCTGTTCCTCGCATGGTTTTTTTGGGTGTACATAATGGCTTTTTGGGGAATGGGTACCTGCACTTCTCTTTTATGTTTCTTAGCCCAGCGACTGACCTCGACAGAAGACTGAACACCAAGATAAGTTGATCTGACACTGAACACACTGTTGTCGTTCCATCTGCCTACCGCCATCCCAGACTTTTTGTCACTCTGAAGGCAACAGAGATTTTTCCGACTAATCAAGAACACTCTCGAGAGTGCTTTTAACGGACTCTCGTGGTAAAAAAAATCATTTGAATAGGAGGATGAAGCCTTGTAAAATTTTACGTCAGGCGGAGAAAGATTAGTGCAGATTAGTAGACTACACAGAGATTTCTGTCATTATACTCTGGTAGAACAAACGAACATATCCTGACTTGGGATATTTTTAGTTGCAGCAAAAATATAAGAATCCTAGTGTGCATTGTTATGAGATCATATTTTTTTGTTTCCCTGTTTTGGTCATGTCTACGTTGTTATAGGTTTCTAGCCATGAGCAGGTGGTCAAAGTTCTTAATCCTTACAATATGGAACAGTACATGATAATGAAAACAATGAGTTGACCCAAAATTATTTGATTATATGATTTTTATTAATTACATATTTTTAATTATTTCTATATCATTTAACATACATCGGCATCAAGTCAGCATCAAGAAGGGCGCAAAGGTCATTTTAAAACATTTAAAGAATGTATACGTGTTCATTTCCAGCAGCAAAATACCAGAAAATATGTTTTATTTTTAATAGATGCTCAAATCACTTAGTAAAATTACGAATTATTTATACAAAAGATATCCAGATTCTTGATGCCCTGTTTTTGAACAAAAGGATTAACAAGAATAGGCTTTAAATTAAAAAAAAAAGATGGTAAGCATTGGTGGGATTTTCTTTGATTATACCAATAACCAAAGCGCCCCTAGTGTGAAGGTTATGGTGGATGGTGACTGATATCGTTTGTACAGGACACGATAACGATAGCCATTCGCCTAGACTCTTTTTTTTTACTACGAGGTTAAAGTCTGAATGAAAATTGTTGTGGTTATGGTGCTATCGTGTTTTTGCGTAAGACGTTAAAGAATTGAAACTCGTATAACTGCTGAGGTTATAACTGAAGCGATTTGTATCCCTTGAAAAAAACCTTAACCGTTGTTTCCAACAAGGCTCTGTCTCATAAAATATCGAAATGCATATATTAAAAATGTTTAGGGTCCTTGTAGTGTGTGCAAAACGAGGTCAAATTGTTTTAATAAATATCCCGAACACCATCTAGCGCTTACATGTCTAAGGGTAAACTTTTACCTTGTTTTTTTGAATTTGGGCTGGCGTTAGCACTATATCTTTCAATTTCTTGGATGAAGCCCTCAGCCTATGCAACACTATGTTATAATAAATTTATTTTTTTTAAAGTGAAGCTGCAGTTGGTTCAACATCGCTTACAAGACGAGTTGCAGATTTTTAAAAATAAAATCACACGTTAAGATTCGGCTAAAACGATCTAAGTAAAAAAGGAAAATGTTTACTGCAATCCTGCACCCACAGGTGGATTTGGTAGGGAGACAAAACTAGTGTGCACAAGGCTATTACTTGTAGACGTCGACATTGATTTATTTTATAGATACAATTACAAATATATTGCATAAAACTCACAGTAAAAAAAAGTTTCTAAGACGAAAATTTATAGTAGCAGGCTTGGACACCCGGATTGCACATTGACAAAAGTTACAAACTTGAAAAATGATATAAAGTCATCGAAATTTGTTTAAACACAAAATCAAACATTCAAGAGAGCTCTCCTGTGCACATGCATTAGTTGCAACTTCCGTAATCCGACCATGAAAAAACAAAGACTGAATCAGGGCTTGTTGAAGTTCAAGCATCTATTACATGACACAATGTAAGAAAGTATAAGTGCTGGCTCGATTTTCTAAACAAAACCCCAAATTGTAAAGGAATAAATCTAACAATTTATATATAAATGAGGATTCTATGCGGGCTTTTCTGGAGACGAGTGATTTAGTACTGATGACAAGTCTTAGTCTAATTATTTGTTACGTTTTTTTTGTCAAAGATACAGAATGGTATAGTACATCTCATGTTAGTAAGATGATACTGGCTTACCAACTAATAATTTTTATTCGGACACGTTTACACAGACTTAATTGAACCACGTCATGTGCTGGCCCCTAGCACGTTTTCTCGTTCCTGGGCGTAATGCCAATTGTGTGGCAAGCAGCAGAGATTTTCCCGACTGATCAAGAACACTCTCGAGAGTGCTTTTCTCATGGTAAAAAATTTTATTTTAGTAGGAGGTTGAAGCCTTGTAAAATTTTACGTCAGGTGGAGAAAGATTAGTGCAGGTTAGGAGATTACACAGAGATTTCTGTCATTATACTCTGGTAGAACAAATGAACATATCCTGACTTGGGATATTTTTAGTTGCAGAAAAAAATAAGAATCCTAGAATGCGGTTATGGGATCAGTATGTTGACGCCAGATCTAAGCGCAGCGCTTAGATCTCGCACCATGAGGCGATGCGACAAAAGAGGCGGCCTGTTTTTAGGCTTCTACTCTGTTTACTGTAACACTTTTCCAATGAAATAAATTCTCGCTGCAAGAAAGGGAAGCTTGGGCGAGATGGTGCGACATCCACTGTGTTTACACGTTTAGCCTAATTATTTGTGACGTTTTGTTCGTCAAAGATACAGAATGGTAGAGAACATCTCATGTTAGTTAGAGGATACCGGCTCACCAACTAATAATTTATATTCGGACACGTTTACACAGACTTAATTGAACCACGTCATGTGTTCGGCTCCCTAGCACGTTTTCTCGTTTCTGCGCGTAATGCCAATTGGGTGACAAGCAGCAGATATTTTCCCGACTGATCAAGAACACTCTCATGGTAAAAAATTCATTTTAGTAGGAGGATGAAGCCTTGTAAAATTTTACGTCAGGCGGAGAAAGATTAGTGCAGGTTAGTAGAGTACACAGAGATTTCTGTCATTATACTCTGGTAGAACAAATGAACATATCCTGACTTGGGATATTTTTAGTTGCAGAAAAATATAAGAATCCTAGTGTGGATGCGGTTATGAGATCATATTTTTTTTTGTTTCCTTGTTTTGGTCATGTCTACGTTGTTATAGGTTTCTAGCCATGAGCAGGTGGTCAAAGTTCTTAATCCTTACAATATGGAACAGTACATGATAATGAAAACAATGAGTTGACCCAAAATTATTTGATTATATGATTTTTATTAATTACATATTTTTAATTATTTCTATATCATTTAACATACATCGGCATCAAGTCAGCATCAAGAAGGGCGCAAAGGTCATTTTAAAACATTTAAAGAATGTATACGTGTTCATTTCCAGCAGCAAAATACCAGAAAATATGTTTTATTTTTAATAGATGCTCAAATCACTTAGTAAAATTACGAATTATTTATACAAAAGATATCCAGATTCTTGATGCCCTGTTTTTGAACAAAAGAAATAACAAGAATAGGCTATAAATTTAAAAAAAAGATGGTATGGCTTGCTGGGATTTTCTTTGATCATACCAATAACCAAAGCGCCCCTAGTGTGAAGGTTATGGTGGATGGTGACTGGTATCGATAATGATAGCCATTCGCCTAGACTCTTTTTTTTACCACGAGGTTAAAGTCTGAATGAAAATTACTGTGGTTATGGTGCTATGGTGTTTTTTCGTAAGGCGTAAAAGAATTCAAACTCGTATAACTCGAAAAAAAACCTTAACCGTTGTTTCCAACAAGGCTCTGTCTCATATAATATCGAAATGTACATATATTTAAAATGTTTAGGGTCCTTGTAGTGTGTGCACAACGAGGTCAAATAGTTCTAATACACCGAACTCCATCTAGCGCTTACATGTCTACGGGTAAACATCTACCTTGGTTTTTTTAATTTGGGCCGGCGTTAGCATTATATCTTTCAATTTCTTGGATAAAGCCCTCAGCCTATGTTGCCTATATGTTATAATAAATTATTTTTTTTTAAAGTGAAGCTGCAGTTGGTTAAACATCGCTTACAAGACGAGTTGCAGATTTTGAAAAATAAAATCATACGTTAAGATTCGGCTAAAACGATCATGGAATTCTAAGTAAAAATGGAAAATGTTTACTGCAATCCTGCACCCACAGGTGGATTTGGTAGGGAGACAAAACTAGCAAATCACTTAGTAAAATTACGAATTATTTATACAAAGATATCCAGATTCTTGATGCCCTGTTTTTGAACAAAAGGATTAACAAGAATAGGCTTTAAATTAAAAAAAAAAGATGGTAAGCATTGCTGGGATTTTCTTTGATTATACCAATAACCAAAGCGCCCCTAGTTTGAAGGTTATGGTGGATGGTGACTGGTATCGTTTGTACAGGACACGATAACGATAGCCATTCGCCTAGACTCTTTTTTTTTACTACGAGGTTAAAGTCTGAATGAAAATTGTTGTGGTTATGGTGCTTGTTGAGGTTCAGGCATCTAATACATGACACAATGTAAGAAAGTATAAATGCTGGCTCGATTTTCTAAACAAAACCCTAAATTGTAAAGGAATAAATCACACAATTTATATATAAATGAGGATTCTATGCGGGCTTTTCTGGAGGCGAGTGATTTAGTACTGATGACAAGACTTAGCCTAAGTATTTGTGACGTTCTGTTCGTCAAAGATACAGAATGGTAGAGAACATCTCATGTTAGTAAGACGATACCGGCTCACCAACTAATAATTTATATTCGGACACGTTTACACAGACTTAATTGAACCACGTCATGTGTTCGGCTCCCTAGCATGTTTTCTCGTTTCTGCGCGTAATGCCAATTGGGTCGCAAGCAGCAGAGATTTTCCCGACTGGTGAAAATTTTTGTGGTTATGGTGCTATGGTGTTTTTGCGTAAGGCGTAAAAGAATTGAAACTCGTATAACTGCTGAGGTTATAACTGAAGCGATTTGTTTCCCTCGAAAAAAACCTTAACCGTTGTTTCCAACAAGGCTCTGTCTCATATAATATCGAAATGTATATTTAAAATGTTTAGGGTCCTTGTAAAGTGTGCACAACGAGGTCAAATAGTATTAATAAATACACCGAACACCATCTAGCGCTTACGTGTCTAAGGGCAAACTTCTACCTTGGTTTTTTGAATTTGGGCCGGCGTTAGCATTATATCTTTCAATTTATTGATTTCTTGGATGAAGCCCTCAGCCTATGTTGCCTCTATGTTATAAAAAATATTTTCTTTTTTTTTTAAGTAAAGATGCAGTTGGTTAAACATCGCTTACAAGACAAGTTGCAGATTTTTAAAAATAAAATCACACGTTAAGATTCGGCTAAAACGATCATGGAATTCTAAGTAAAAATGGAAAATGTTTACTGCAATCCTCCACCCACAGGTGGATTTAGTAGGAAGACAAAAATAGTGTGCACCGGGCTATTATTTGTAGACGTCGACATTGATTCAGTTCAAAGACACAATAACAAAATTAATACATTGCATAAAACTCACAGAAAAAAAAAGTTACGAAGACAAAAATTTATAGTAGCAGGCTTGGACACCCGGATTTCACATTGACAGAAGTTAGAAACTTGAAAAAAGATATAAAAGCCATCGAAATTTGTTTAAACAGAAAATCAAACATTCAAGAGAGCTTTCCTGTGCACATGCATTAGTTGCAACTTCCGTAATCCGACCATGAAAAAATAAGAGAGTCATATACAACTTTATCTTCTAACTTATCCCTAAAATGTTACCTAAATAACAGTTTCTCACTATTTCAAAAACCTGGTAAAAATGTTTCTGTGATTCTGAATCAGGGCTTGTTGAGGTTCAGCATCTATTACATGACACAATGTAAGAAAGTATAAGTGCTGGCTCGATTTTCTAAACAAAACCCCAAATTGTAAAGGAATAAATCACACAATTTATATATAAATGAGGATTCTATGCGGGCTTTTCTGGAGGCGAGTGATTTAGTACTGATGACAAGACTTAGCCTAATTATTTGTGACGTTTTGTTTGTCAAAGATACAGAATGGTAGAGAACATCTCATGTTAGTAAGAGGATACCGGCTCACCAACTAATAATTTTTATTCGGACACGTTTACACAGACTTAATTGAACCACGTCATGTGTTCGGCTCCCTAGCACGTTTTCTCGTTTCTGTGCGTAATGCCAATTGGGTGGCAAGCAGCAGAGATTTTCCCGACTGATCAAGAACACTCTCGAGAGTGCTTTTCATGGATTCTCATGGTAAAAAATATCATTTTAGTAGGAGGATGAAGCCTTGTAAAATTTTACGTCAGGTGGAGAAAGATTAGTGCAGGTTAGGAGAGTACACAGAGATTTCTGTCATTATACTCTGGTAGAACAAATGAACATATCCTGACTTGGGATATTTTTAGTTGCAGAAAAAAATAAGAATCCTAGAATGCGGTTATGGGATCATATTTTTTTGTGTCCCTGTTTTGTTCATGGTAACGTTGTTATAGGTTTCTAGCCAGTTGGCAGATGGTCAAAGTTCTTAACCCTTACAATATGGAACAGTACATGATATGAAAACAATGAGTTGACCCAAAATTGGGACGCTGCCCACAAAAGGGTTTATGATTTTTATTAATTACATATTTTTAATTATTTCTATATCATTTAACATACATCGGCATCAATGCAGCATCAAGAAGGGCGCAAAGGTCATTTTAAAACATTTAAAGAATGTATACGTGTTCATTTCCAGCAGCAAAATACCAGAAAATATGTTTTATTTTTAATAGATGCTCAAATCACTTAGTAAAATTACGAATTATTTATACAAAAGATATCCAGATTCTTGATGCCCTGTTTTTGAACAAAAGGATTAACAAGAATAGGCTTTAAATTAAAAAAAAAAGATGGTAAGCATTGCTGGGATTTTCTTTGATTATACCAATAACCAAAGCGCCCCTAGTGTGAAGGTTATGGTGGATGGTGACTGGTATCGTTTGTACAGGACACGATAACGATAGCCATTCGCCTAGACTCTTTTTTTTTACTACGAGGTTAAAGTCTGAATGAAAACTGTTGTGGTTATGGTGCTATCGTGTTTTTGCGTAAGACGTTAAAGAATTGAAACTCGTATAACTGCTGAGGTTATAATCTAAGGTGTTTTTTCGTAAGCCGTAAAGGTTATAACTGAAGCGATTTGTATCCCTTGAAAAAAACCTTAACCGTTGTTTCCAACAAGGCTCTGTCTCATAAAATATCGAAATGCATATATTAAAAATGTTTAGGGTCCTTGTAGTGTGTGCACAACGAGGTCAAATAGTTCTAATAAATATCCCGAACACCATCTAGCGCTTACATGTCTAGGGGTAAACTTTTACCTTGGTTTTTTGAATTTGGGCTGGCGTTAGCATTATATCGTTCAATTTCTTGGATAAAGCCCTCAGCCTATGTTGCCTCTATGTTATAATAAATTATTTTTTTTAAAGTGAAGCTGCAGTTGGTTAAACACCGCTTACAAGACGAGTTGCAGATTTTTAAAAATAAAATCACACGTTAAGATTCGGCTAAAACGATCATGGAATTCTAAGTAAAAATGGAAAATGTTTACTGCAATCCTCCACCCACAGGTGGATTTAGTAGGAAGACAAAAATAGTGTGCACCGGGCTATTATTTGTAGACGTCGACATTGATTCAGTTCAAAGACACAATAACAAAATTAATACATTGCATAAAACTCACAGAAAAAAAAAGTTACGAAGACGAAAATTTATAGTAGCAGGCTTAGACAAAACCCCAAATTGTAAAGGAATAAATCTAACAATTTATATATAATGAGGATTCTATGCGGGCTTTTCTGGAGACGAGTGATTTAGTACTGATGACAAGACTTAGCCTTATTATTTGTGACGTTTTGTTTGTCAAAGATACAGAATGGTAGAGAACATCTCATGTTAGTAAGAGGATACCGGCTCACCAACTAATAATTTTTATTCGGACACGTTTACACAGACTTAATTGTACCACGTCATGTGTTCGGCTCCCTAGCACGTTTTCTCGTTTCTGTGCGTAATGCCAATTGGGTGGCAAGCAGCAGAGATTTTCCCGACTGATCAAGAACACTCTCGAGAGTGCTTTTCATGGATTCTCATGGTAAAAAATATAATTTTAGTAGGAGGGTGAAGCCTTGTAAAATTTTACGTCAGGTGGAGAAAGATTAGTGCAGGTTAGGAGAGTACACAGAGATTTCTGTCATTATACTCTGGTAGAACAAATGAACATATCCTGACTTGGGATATTTTTAGTTGCAGAAAAAAATAAGAATCCTAGAATGCGGTTATGGGATCATATTTTTTTGTGTCCCTGTTTTGTTCATGGTAACGTTGTTATAGGTTTCTAGCCAGTTGGCAGATGGTCAAAGTTCTTAACCCTTACAATATGGAACAGTACATGATATGAAAACAATGAGTTGACCCAAAATTGGGACGCTGCCCACAAAAGGGTTTATGATTTTTATTAATTACATATTTTTAATTATTTCTATATCATTTAACATACATCGGCATCAATGCAGCATCAAGAAGGGCGCAAAGGTCATTTTAAAACATTTAAAGAATGTATACGTGTTCATTTCCAGCAGCAAAATACCAGAAAATATGTTTTATTTTTAATAGATGCTCAAATCACTTAGTAAAATTACGAATTATTTATACAAAAGATATCCAGATTCTTGATGCCCTGTTTTTGAACAAAAGGATTAACAAGAATAGGCTTTAAATTAAAAAAAAAAAGATGGTAAGCATTGCTGGGATTTTCTTTGATTATACCAATAACCAAAGCGCCCCTAGTGTGAAGGTTATGGTGGATGGTGACTGGTATCGTTTGTACAGGACACGATAACGATAGCCATTCGCCTAGACTCTTTTTTTTTACTACGAGGTTAAAGTCTGAATGAAAATTGTTGTGGTTATGGTGCTATCGTGTTTTTGCGTAAGACGTTAAAGAATTGAAACTCGTATAACTGCTGAGGTTATAACTGAAGCGATTTGTATCCCTTGAAAAAAACCTTAACCGTTGTTTCCAACAAGGCTCTGTCTCATAAAATATCGAAATGCATATATTAAAAATTGTTAGGGTCCTTGTATTGTGTGCACAACGAGGTCAAATAGTTCTAATAAATATCCCGAACACCATCTAGCGCTTACATGTCTAGGGTTAAACTTTTACCTTGGTTTTTTGAATTTGGGCTGGCGTTAGCATTATATCGTTCAATTACTTGGATAAAGCCCTCAGCCTATGTTGCCTCTATGTTATAATAAATTATTTTTTTTAAAGTGAAGCTGCAGTTGGTTAAACACCGCTTACAAGACGAGTTGCAGATTTTTAAAAATAAAATCACACGTTAAGATTAGGCTAAAACGATCATGGAATTCTAAGTAAAAATGGAAAATGTTTACTGCAATCCTCCACCCACAGGTGGATTTAGTAGGAAGACAAAAATAGTGTGCACCGGGCTATTATTTGTAGACGTCGACATTGATTCAGTTCAAAGACACAATAACAAATACATTGCATAAAACTCACAGAAAAAAAAAGTTACGAAGACGAAAATTTATAGTAGCAGGCTTAGACACCCGGATACACATTGACCAAAGTTACAAACTTGAAAAAAGATATAAAAGACATCGAAATTTGTTTAAACAGAAAATAAAACATTCAAGAGAGCTCTCCTGTGCATATGCATTAGTTGCAACTTCCGTAATCCGACCATGAAAAAAAAAGACTGAATCAGGGCTTGTTGAAGTTCAGGCATCTATTACATGACACAATGTAAGAAAGTATAAGTGCTGGCTCGATTTTCTAAACAAAACCCCAAATTGTAAAGGAATAAATCACACAATTTATATATAAATGAGGATTCTATGCGGGCTTTTCTGGAGACAAGACTTAGCCTAATTATTTGTGACGTTTTGTTCGTCAAAGATACAGAATGGTAGAGAACATCTCATGTTAGTAAGAGGATACCGGCTCACCAACTAATAATTTATATTCGGACACGTTTACACAGACTTAATTGAAGCACGTCATGTGTTCGGCTCCCAAGCACGTTTTCTTGTTTCTGTGCGTAATGCCAATTGGGTGGCAAGCAGCAGAGATTTTGCCGACTGATGAAAATTTTTGTGGTTATGGGTCTTTTTGCGTAAGGCGTAAAAGAATTGAAACTCGTATAATTTCTTTTGTTTTTTCTGAAGCGATTTTTTCCATCGAAAAAAAAAGAACACCTTAAGGGTTGTTTCCAACAAGGCTCTGGCTCATATAATATCGAAATGTATATTTAAAATGTTTAGGGTCCTTGTAGTGTGTGCAGAACGAGGTCAAATAGTTCTAATTTTACTATCCCGAAAACCATCTATCGCTTAAATGTCTACGGGTAAACTTCTACCTTAGTTTTTTGAATTTGGGCTGACGTTAGTACTATATCGTTCAATTTCTTGGATGAAGCCCTCAGCCTATGTTGCCTCTATGTTATAATAAATTATTTTTTTTTTATGTGAAGCTGCAGTTTGTTTAACTTCGCTTATTATATGATTTGCTGATTTTTTAATATAAAATCTTATGTTAAGATTTGGCTTAAATTATTTTTTTATTTTATGTTATAATGGAAAATGTTTACTGCAATCCTTCATCCACAGGTGTATTTTTTATGTTGACAAAACTAGTGTGCACCGGGCTATTATTTGTAGACGTCGACATTGATTCAGTTCAAAGACACAATAACAAATACATAAAACTCACAGAAAAAAAAAGTTACAAAGACGAAAATTTATAGTAGCAGGCTTAGACACCCGGATACCCGGATACACATTGACCAAAGTTACAAACTTGAAAAAAGATATAAAAGATATCGAAATTTGTTTAAACAGAAAATAAAACATTCAAGAGAGCTCTCCTGTGCATATGCATTAGTTGCAACTTCCGTAATCCGACCATAAAAAAAAAGACTGAATCAGGGCTTGTTGAAGTTCAGGCATCTATTACATGACACAATGTAAGAAAGTATAAGTGCTGGCTCGATTTTCTAAACAAAACCCCAAATTGTAAAGGAATAAATCACACAATTTATATATAAATGAGGATTCTATGCGGGCTTTTCTGGAGACGAGTGATTTAGTACTGATGACAAGGCTTAGCCTAATTATTTGTGACGTTTTGTTCGTCAAAGATACAGAATGGTAGAGAACATCTCATGTTAGTAAGAGGATACCGGCTCACCAACTAATAATTTATATTCGGACACGTTTACACAGACTTAATTGAAGCACGTCATGTGTTCGGCTCCCTAGCACGTTTTCTTGTTTCTGCGCGTAATGCCAATTGGGTGGCAAGCAGCAGAGATTTTGCCGACTGATGAAAATTTTTGTGGTTATGGGTCTTTTTGCGTAAGGCGTAAAAGAATTGAAACTCGTATAACTGCTGAGGCTATAACTGAAGCGATTTGTTTCCCTCGAAAAAAAAACCTTAACCGTTGTTTCCAACAAGGCTCTGTCTCATAAAATATCGAAAATTTATAGTAGCAAGCTTGGACACCCGGATTGCACATTGACAAAAGTTACAAACTTGAAAAAAGATATAAAAGCCATCGAAATTTGTTTAAACAGAAAATCAAACATTCAAGAGAGCTCTCCTGTGCACATGCATTAGTTGCAACTTCCGTAATCCGGCCATGAAAAAAAAGACAGTCCTACACAACTTTATCTTCAATTTATCGCTAAAAATAATTATCTAAATAACAGTTTCTCACTATTTCAAAAACCTGATAAAAATGTTATAACTGAAAAACTGAATCAGGAGCTTGTTGAAGTTCAAACATCTAATACAAGACACAATGTAAGAAAGAATAAATGCTGGCTCGATTTTCTAAAAAAAACACCAAATTGTAAAGGAATAAATAAAACAAATTATATATAAATAAGGATTCTATGCGGGCTTTTCTGAAGACAAATGATTTAGTACTGATGACAAGACTTAGCCTAATTATTTGTGACGTTTTGTTCGTCAAAGATACAGAATGGTAGAGAACATCTCATGTTAGTAAGAGGATACCGGCTCACCAACTAATAATTTATATTCGGACACGTTTACACAGACTTAATTGAAGCACGTCATGTGTTCGGCTACCTAGCACGTTTTAAATTGTTTCTGCGAAAAATGCCAATTGGGTGGCAAGCAGCAGAGATTTTACCGACTGATGAAAATTATAGTGGTTATGAAAAAAAAAGTATTTTTAAAAAAGCGTAAGGCGTAAAAGAATTAAAACTCGTATAACTGCTGAAGCGATTTTTTCCATCGAAAAAAAAAGAACACCTTAAGGGTTGTTTCCAACAAGGCTCTAGCTCATATAATATCGAAATGTATATATATAAAAAAAATGTATAGGGTCCTTGAAGTGTGTGCAAAACGAGGTCAAATAGTTCTAATAAAAATATCCCGAAAACCATCTAACGCTTAAAAGTCTAAGGGTAAACATCTACCTTAGTTTTTTAAATTTGGGAAGACGTTAGAAATATATCGTTCAATTTCTTGGATGAAGCCCTCAGCCTATGTTGCCTCTATGTTATAATAAATTATTTTTTTAAAAGTGAAGCTGCAGTTGGTTAAACATCGCTTACAAGACGAGTTGCAGATTTTTAAAAATAAAATCACACGTGAAGATTCGGCTAAAACGATCATGGAATTCTAAGTAAAATGGAAAATGTTTACTGCAATCCTACCTCACAAAAAACATGCCAGCTCTGCCTCGAAGAAAAGGTGCCATTCTTTTTCGCACCAACTTACTAAACAAGCGGAAAGAACTTTTCAGCACATGTATGCACAGGCGGAAATTTCTCTTGGAATACGCGAACGGCGATAACAACACAGCCTAAGAACAACACAGGAAGATTGCAGCCTGCTGCATGAAACTGGCAGTAGTGTCGTGTACGTTTTAATTTTAGATTGGATTAAAGATATACAAAAGATATCCAGATTCTTGATGCCTTGTTTTTGAACAAAAGAATTGACAAAAATAGGTTTAAAAAAAAAAAAAAAAGATGGTAAGGCTTGCTGGGGTTAACCAAAGAGCCCCTAGTGTGAAGATTATGGTGGATGGTGACTGGTATCGTTCGTAAAGGACACGTTCACGATAGCCATTCATCTAGGCCCTTTTTTTTTTTTTTACGAGTTTAAAGTCTGAATGAAAATTTTTGTGGTTATGGTGCTATGGTGTTTTTTCGTAAGGCGTAAAAGAATTGAAACTCGTATAACTGCTGAGGTTAAAACTAATTTTTTCCATCTTAAAAAAAAACAACACCTTAAGCGTTGTTTCCAACAAGGCTCTGGCTCATATAATATCGAAATGTATATTTAAAATGTTTAGGGTCCTTGTAGTGTGTGCACAACGAGGTCAAATAGTTTTTATTTTATTATCCCGAATACTATCTATCGCTTTTTTTTTTATTGGTAAACTTCTTCCTTGGTTTTTTAATTTGGGCTGGCATTAGCATTATATCGTTCAATTTCTTGGATGAAGCCCTCAGCCTTTTTTTCTTCTATGTTATAATAAATTTTTTTTTTTTATGTGAAGCTGCAGTTTGTTAAACTTCGCTTATTATATGATTTGCTGATTTTTTAATATAAAATCACACGATAAGATTCGGCTAAAACAATCATGGAATTGTAAGTAAAAATGGAAAATGTTTACTGCAATCCTGCACCCACAGGTGGATTTAGTAGGGAGACAAAATTAGTGTGCACCGGGCTATTACTTGTAGACGTCGACATTGATTAAGTTCAAAGACACAATAACAAAATTAATACATTGCATAAAACTCACAGAAAAAAAAAGTTACGAAGACGAAAATTTATAGTAGCAGGCTTGGACACCTGGATTGCACATTGACAAAAGTTAGAAACTTGAAAAAAGATATAAAAGTCATCGAAATTTGTTTAAACAGAAAATCAAACATTCAAGAGAGCTCTCTTTTTCTTATGCATTAGTTGCAACTTCTGTAATCCGACCATGAAAAAAAAGACTGAATCAGGGCTTGTTGAAGTTCATGCATCTATTACATGACACAATGTAAGAAAGTATAAGTGCTGGCTCGATTTTCTAAAGAAAACCCAAATTGTAAAGGAATAAATCACACAATTTATATATAAATGAGGATTCTATGCGGGCTTTTCTGGAGACGAGTGATTTAGTACTGATGACAAGACTTAGCCTAATTATTTGTGACGTTTTGTTCGTCAAAGATACAGAATGGTAGAGAACATCTCATGTTAGTAAGAGGATACCGGCTTACCAACTAATAATTTATATTCGGACACGTTTACACAGACTTAATTGAACCACGTCAAGTGTTCGGCTCCCTAGCACGTTTTCTCGTTTCTGCGCGTAATGCCAATTGGGTGGCAAGCAGCAGATATTTTCCCGACTGATCAAGAACACTCTCGAGAGTGCGTTTCATGAACTTCATGGTAAAAAAAACGTTCCGCGACTAGGATAAGCGAGTACATTATGGACTTTAAAGGACAAACAAAAACTTTACGACATAGAATGGAGATTATAGCTCAACCCCACCCTTTAGAACCCTCACAAAAAACATGCCAGCTCTGCCTCGAAGAAAAGGTGCCATTCTTTTTCGCACCAACTTACTAAACAAGCGGAAAGAACTTTTCAGCACATGTATGCACAGGCGGAAATTTCTCTTGGAATACGCGAACGGCGATAACAACACAGCCTAAGAACAACACAGGAAGATTGCAGCCTGCTGCATGAAACTGGCAGTAGTGTCGTGTACGTTTTAATTCTAGATTGGATTAAAGATATACAAAAGATATCCAGATTCTTGATGCCTTGTTTTTGAACAAAAGAATTGACAAAAATAGGTTTAAAAAAAAAAAAAAAAGATGGTAAGGCTTGCTGGGGTTAACCAAAGAGCCCCTAGTGTGAAGATTATGGTGGATGGTGACTGGTATCGTTCGTAAAGGACACGTTCACGATAGCCATTCATCTAGGCCCTTTTTTTTTACAACGAGTTTAAAGTCTGAATGAAAATTTTTGTGGTTATGGTGCTATGGTGTTTTTTCGTAAGGCGTAAAAGAATTGAAACTCGTGTTCGGCTCCCTAGCACGTTTTCTCGTTTCTGTGCGTAATGCCAATTGGGTGGCAAGCAGCAGAGATTTTCCCGAAATCATTTTAGTAGGAGGATGGTCATGTTGAAACATTTAAAGAATTTATACGTGTTTATTTCCAGCAGCAAAATACCAGGAATATGTTTTATTTTTAATAGATGCTCAAATCACTTTGTAAAATGACAAATAATCTATACAACAGATATCCAGATTCTTGACGCCCTGTTTAGTTTTCACTCCATGTTATCTTTCCCTACACAAATCCATCGTCTTTTGGGTGGGACCAGACTTGATGAATTGATCACGGTGGTCTAGGACGACATCATGTGGAACTCTCTGTAAGCCTTGGATGGCAAGCGATCAGGTGTGCTGTGCTGTGATGAATTGTTGAAAATAAAGAGAGATTAGGCCACATTGCGGGTGATAGAGTTGCCCTCTTGTATGAGCTCTTGATAATGAACATTATTATACTAATGGTAATGTTCTCATCCATCCTATCTGTTCCTCGCATGGTTTTTTGGGTGTACATAATGTTGTTTTTGGGATTGGGTACTTCTTTTTTCTGTTTCTTAGGCGACTGACCTCGAAAGAAGACTGAACACCAAGATAAGTTGATCTGACACTGAACACACTGTTGTCGTTCCATCTGCCTACCGCCATCCCAGACTTTTTGTCACTCTGAAGGCAACAGAGATTTTTCCGACTAATCAAGAACACTTTTATGTTTCTTAGCCCAGCGACTGACCTCGACAGAAGACTGAACACCAAGATAAGTTGATCTGACACTGAACACACTGTTGTCGTTCCATCTATCTACCGCCATCCCAGACTTTTTGTCACTCTGAAGGTTATGTTCGTTTATCTGATGTCATTGAGTGTGCTTTTTCAACTTGATTTTGCCTTAAATACCACTCCGCCAATTATCTTCATCTCTTTGAACAAAGTAATTGACAAGAATAGGTTTAAAATAAAAAAAAAAGATGGTAAGGCTTCCTGGGATTTTCTTTGATCATACCAATAACCAAAGAGCCCACAGTGTGAAGGTGGTGGTGGATGGTGACTGATATCGTTCGTACAGGACACGATAGCCATTCGCCTAGGCCCTTTTTTTTACTACGAAGTTTAAGTCTCAATGAAAATTATTGTGGTTATCGTGCTATGGCGTTTTTTCGTAAGGCGTAAAAGAATTGAAACTCGTTTTCTTTTTTTACATAGTTTAAACTGCTCAGGTTAAAACTGAAGCGATTTTTTTTCTCTCGAAAACAAACCTTAACCGTTGTTTCCAACAAGGCTCTGTCTCATATAATATCGAAATGTATATTTAAAATGTATAGGGTCCTTGTAGCGCACAACGAGGTCAAAAAGTTCTCATAAATATCCCGAACACAATCTAGCGCTGTCTACGGTAAACTTCTACCTTGGTTTTTTGAATTTGGGCTGGCGTTAGCACTGAATCTTTCAATTTCTTGGATAAACCCCTCAGCCTACTTTGCCTCTATGTTATAATAAATGATTTAAAAAAATGGAAGCTGCAGTTGGTAAAACATCGCTTACAAAAGGATTTGCTGATTTTTTAATATAAAATCACACGTTAAGATTCGGCTAAAACGATCATGGAATTCTATGTAAAAAAGGAAAAGGTTTACTGCAATCCTGCATCCACAGGTGAATTCGGTAAGGGGACAAAACTAGTGTGCACCAGGCTATTTCTTGTAGACGTCGACATTGATTGAACTGAAAGACACAATTACAAATATATTGCATAAAACTCACAGAAAAAAAAGTTGCAAAGACGAAAATTTATAGTAGCAGGCTTGGACACCCGGATGCTTATTGACCAAAGTTACAAAATTGAAAAAAGATATAAAGGCCATCGAAATTTTTTTACATGCATTTACGTATTTTAAAAAGAAAATCAAACACTCTCTTGTGCACATGCTTTAGATACAGCTCCCATAATCCGACCATGAAAAATTGTAATTGCTAAGGAATTCCTACCTTCTAACTTATCTCTCAAATGTTACCAAAACACAGTTCTTTACTATTTCACAAAGCTGGTGAAAATGTTCAGTTATATAGCAGTGATTCATAAATATAGCTTGTTCATGTGCAGGTACCTATTACAAGGCACAATGTAAGAGTGCGTAAGTGCTGGTTCGATTTTCTAAACACAACCCCAAACTCTGTAAATGAATCAATCACTGTTTTTTATGGAAGTGTGAGACTCAATGAAATATTGTCCTGTGTTATGTTAGGAACTCGCTAACAAGATCAAACATACTCCAACCAAATTTATATGCAGTGAGGATTCTTTGCCGGCTTTACTGGAGGCGAGTGATTTAGTACTGGTGACAAAGGTTTGTGACCGTTGTGTAGATCATACAGCAAACTTCAACTTACAGGTTTACTTAGCTATTAATTGCAAAAGTTGTTTATCAGAGTGAGATAACCAATACATTTCTACTTTCATAAGTATGAACTTATCCATATAAGCTGCAGTTTCTAGATAAAATAAGAAATGTTTTTAACTGCAGAAGCTGAAAGTTAGGACGTAATTTGAAGTGTTCTCTACTGTATAAGTTGCCAGAAAGGAAATTAAGACTGAGCGTAAGTTGCATCTTAAAAAGTGATTCTTTTAGTGTATAAACTGCAAGTTGAAAAAGTACTAAGGTTTATTCTCTAACTGCATAAACTGCAAGTAAATGAAATAGTAAGTTAAAAAAATGGTAAGAGTTCTTCTAATTGGATCAAACGCAAGTCAGATAAAGGGTAAAAGTCATTCTCTAACTGCATAAACTTCAAGTTAAAAAGAAATAATTATTACAAAACAATCCGAGGTTGGGAATTGTGGCGACGTCGCGCGACCCGGCTTTGATACCATAAGCATCTTAAAATGACCACCCCAAAGCATAATTATAATAATAATAATAATAATAATAATAATAATAATAATAATAATAATAATAATAATAATAATAATAA
>RQTK01000823.1:147866-160970 GCA_003991915.1 Elysia chlorotica
TTTTACACTTTATTTCATCTAAGAAAAAAAAAATGAAGGCTTTGGTGGAATCGCTGTTCAGAATCGTGGTTAGTAATCTTCCTCTCCCTTTCAGTTTGGGTCCAAGCTCTTGACTGCAACAGCATAGGAAAGATTTCTAGAAAAAGAAATAACAAGATAGAATGTTCCTTATGCAGTAAAAAGAATGGCTTTGATATGTTATATAAATATTTTGACTGCTCCTTTCATTTTCAAAAGGAAATCCCATGTTTGGAATCCTTAAAATTCTAGTAGGTGACAGAATACTTTTTCCTATCTCAAGTTCATATTGTTAGAGACTTAAATTAAAGTAATTTAGAGATTTGGTGCTTAAAAGTATAACGCCAACCATAGTTTTTAATATATTCTACAAGGTTTATCTTAGGTTCAACTGTATGAAGGAATTTGTTAGAAATGATCAATGATATAGATAGTCTATGTTTTTTTTTCACACCAGTAATGCACTGGCTGCTAAAAAAAGCTAGCACACAGAAAATACACCAACAGGATATTTTTTCATATTATGAAAACTTATTTTGATTTAAAGTTATCAACCTGTGGGGTAAATAAGGACAATTTTGTGTAATATGATCATGCCGGTATCCAAATAGAAGTTCATTTCATATTCCTTAAACTTCATGATAAAGAGTGTCCTGATGAAGAAACACTATTGAACTCGGACAATCTTTCATGAGGTCTACATTAAAAAACAGCAACAAAGCAAACAACAATAACTAATGGCCAAATTTAAGAAAATTAACACATATATTTATTTATAAATTTGAAGTGATTTCAATATTTTCATAGTTATATACTATTATTTTCACCCCTAATTAGTAGGACATTAATTTGCAAAACTGTTATAGCTATCAATCAGGGATTTACTGCATTTATATAAACTGTAAATTGCTTTTAATTAGCCATACTCACACATTTTCAATCGTGCAAAGTTGATCAGGTTCAAACTCATCCTCATTACGACCACATAACCAGGAAGCTAGAACCAATCTAAAGTCCTTTTGAGGTAACCTAAAAAAGACAATATTATTAAATTCATGAGAGGTAATGGGCATGTTTTTCTTATATTAAATAATGAATAATAGTTTATAGACTTACACTATTTACAATATGCATATTACTGTATGTAAAATAGAGCGCAATTAGTTTGAGGCTTAAAAGGAAATAACACCAAGTTAGGAATTCTCAAAATTGTGACAATGCTAATTAATTTTCTTACTCTTAGCGTTAACTTGCTTTCCAAATAAATAGTCTCACAAAAACAATAAACAAATACAAGCACCTAGAATTTTACTGGCTTGATGAGATATATTGGAATGCTTCCATTGGATGAATTTGTATTTATAAAAAATGTGCAACTATGGGTAATGAAAACAGATCTGCATATCTGTAATGTATCGCACCATTCAATATTGCATTTAAAAAATTGAATATTAATTGCTACTTTTGGTCTTTATAAATATAATACATATTATTAATTGCATACTTTCCTTCATATTATGAGTGTAGTCGGTAAAAAATTATTGTAACTTCATTTAAAACCGTCAGCAAAAAGGCTACATGTATTGAAGGCGGGACCCTATACAGAGTACTATGTCCATTATTTGAACAGAAAATATATTTAAAATGGAGTACCTATAACAAAATTTGGACAGAAACATCATAGCGTATCTGGATTCAACCACTATTAATTTACTATTTACAATTAAGATTGCAGGTTGATGTCAAAAGATACACACATCAATATTTTCAACGAAAATCTTTCAAAATGACACTCACCAAAATTTGGGTGTTATAAAATAATACCATCTTTTTGTTGCAGATTAATATTGACAAACTATTATAGCGCATTTTTGTATAACAAGGTTGATGGAAATGTTATAGATGAGTGCTTAAAAGTTATGAAAAATGATTTCTAAAGTCGTAAGATATTGACATAGCCCAAAACGTGCAATGCGTTGAATTGTTTGGTTGTGGAGTCTTCATAAATACAGCTCAATTTGATTAAGGGAAACTTATTTTTTTGTGTTACCTATGTAGGGTCTTAATGGTGTTTAAAATTTGCATTATTATATTTATACGTTGTGGCATAAAAATGAAGCATAACAACATGAAACATAACAAAAAGCACGGGTATGAATAACCTACTTCGATTACTAAACTAAACTAATACAGTAACGGTCCCAAAAAATGCAATCGAGTTTCAGAACAAATGAAACTGTGACAATGAATAAAAAATTAAGTTTTATTTAGCAAATACAAAATATAACCGTTTGTGGGGCATATATTGTATTTTGCCCCACAGTAATATACAAAATGCCCCACAAAATCATGCCCCATAACACACTCTCATGTAGAAAGTCCCATAAAATTAATGATCCGTTTCTGTATATATATATATATATATATATAAATCGAGTAACAACAAGAGTTTTATAAAGCACACATGCACTCAGCGAAGGAACTACTTTCCTTAACATAATCTCGTAGTTTTACAAATTCTTTAACAAATTAAAAAACAAACAAATAACAAAACAAAACAACAGCAAAAAAACAAAAATATAACCAAAAAACAAAGCAAAACCAAAAGACCAGATAAAATAAGATAACATAAACCTTTAGGGACTTTTTTCTTAGTCGTACACATGCGATTCAATAATTATAACATCAATACATAATTATGTGAGAGAAAAAATTAATATTTTACACTCATGTGTAACACTGTTGAAATTATTCACTGTCAAACTTATTATTTAGAAACACATACCTCTTAACGCATGCAAGAATACGCATACCCCTGCAAACAAAGTCCGCAAAGTATGGCAGTTTTATACTAGCAATCTGATGGAGGCTGGTAGAAACGAGTTATGTCTGTTCTAGTCCTTTTTTAAAATATCAATCTGTTTCTCCCTTGTGATGTTTCCTATTCACTATGAGGAGGGTGGTAATATCTTATGTTATGCAGTTTGCTTTACTAATTTCTTGTAAAAAATACGTGTCTTGAAAATGGGTAAGTTCACAGCCAATAATATGCGAAGCTTTCTTTCATATTTTGTTTACTCTTTGAGAGTGTGATTTTGGGGTTTCCTCCAAAACATTGTACCGGTAATTCCAAAAGATATGAAACTTGAGATAAAGTAGACATAATTTTTAAAAATATTGTAATCAACATTAAAAGACTTTTATGTCCTTTAAAAGTACAGTCGTTGATTGACTTTTAAAATCAGGAGTCCAATATGTGTGGTAAAACAAAGTTTACAATGAATGGTGAGGTTCCTGTTATTCTTTTATATGACTCTTCTATTTTTTTTATTATAAATTTGCAATTATTTTAAGGAGTTATGTGGATTCAGTATATTCACTCTCAATGGTAACTTTATGACGATAACCCGTTTTGTTTTTATGTTTACAACCTTACTTTTCATTCGCAATCAGACTTGTTTGCTCAGTTTTAGTTACCGAACGCACTCCTTTTTGGATTTGAAAGTATTATTTGCCTAGTCATTTGATTTAGAATATGAAAGATAATTCTGCAGTAATCCTATAACCCTCTCACTATTGTAGATTATGTTGACTATTATTATTGACTACTATTTTTGTTTTTTGGTTTGTTTGTGTGCTCCTTTGCGCAGTTTTCCTTTATCGGAGAAGCTATAATGCCTTGTTTCCAAAATGAACAAAGAAATCGATTGAAAAATTAAAAGGAGACAAAACAATAGTGCAGGCCCATCCCATGGATCGCACCCCCCCAAAAAAAAAAAACAAAAACAAAAAAACAACAACAAACAAACAAAACAAAAACAAACAACAACATGACGACAGCTTATAGTTTGTCGTAGGCCGTGTATTTGTATAATTATGTTAAGCTTGCCATAACGGTGTACACTTAAGATCCCTTGTTTTTCATCCACATTATAGTGGTGACCATATTTGAGCAATCGTTGTTAACTATTCAGGACTATAACCAGGTTATGAAGCTTTAAAAAACAAAAGGATATCCCAAAATTGGGAGATGAGTCGAGCAAACTTAATCGTTAGAGCTCACGGGCTTAATTCTCAAACGGACTACATAGTATCCTTTTAGTTGGGTCAGTGTC
This sequence comes from Elysia chlorotica, assembly GCA_003991915.1. Classification (NCBI taxonomy): domain Eukaryota; kingdom Metazoa; phylum Mollusca; class Gastropoda; family Plakobranchidae; genus Elysia; species Elysia chlorotica. The sequence goes on from RQTK01000823.1 coordinate 152,000, forward strand.
AGTTTATTAGTATGATCGGCTGGAACAGAAGTTCTGGTACGCCCTCCTACCCAGTCTCTAAGTGGCAGCACATAAAGTTTTCATACAAAAGACTTGGGACTTGACCGCGGTAGTTTGCTGATTAAGTACGGTAGAAAAACAAAACAAAACAAACAAACAGAAGAAAAAAAAACGAAGGTAAAAAACAGCTCATAATATCAGCCTCTATCGATCTGCATCTTTAATTTTGCAGAGCTTGCTTGAAGCACAGCTGCAGCGAAGCCTGTTCGATATTAAGTTCAATATATCCGTAGGCGGGCGATATCGATTAGGCCTGGATGTGTCCAGGTGACAGAACTATAAACTTCTTGGTCCAACGACATAAAGAGAAGCTCTCAACCCAACCAATCACCAAACTAAACATATTTAAACGAAAAGTGTAAGAAAATGTGTACAACTACGTTACTTTTGGGAGTTATGTTGTAATCTCTAGTGATCTTTTTATGCCCAACAGCTTCCGGGAGTGTCGATATTGTGGGCAAAAAAGTCTTAAAGGTCATTATATTTGATGTGAAGAAAAAAAAATCGAAGCCGAATGAAGCGGCTACATTCGTGTAAAAACATACTTATTATTTTGGTGGAGGGCCCAGATGTTCGATTCATCTAGCCAAGTATGTGAGGAGAGAAGTTTTATAGTCCTAAAGATTTCAAAAATCGGCAATCTCTTCGTGTAGCCATTTCCAAAATACGTGACTAAAGTGTATGAATAACAACAACAAAAACATCAAGAGAACACCATCATCATCACCACCACCACCATAGATAGATACACTTAAATGAATCGATTATTGGGTTATATTTTTTGCTTCGAGTTCAAATCTATCGTCACCTTAAATGTATAACGTCCTATCTCATTCCTAAAATACTGGACATTTTTCCTATTTAAAAAGTTAGAATGAAGATTATGCTACTGATGACAATATTTTTGTACTGTTATAATCTTATTTATTTTTGTCTGATTGTTTTTTTTTTTTTTTTTTTTACAATTTGCTAACAAAAAACAATAGAACCATACCAGAACAAAGCAGTGAACTATAAACTAAAAATCTCGAAAGAGAAAGCAAGAGAGGATACGAAATAGGTAGATAGATAGATAGATAGATAGATAGATAGATAGATAGATAGATAGATAGATAGATAGATAGATAGATAGATAGATAGATAGATAGACAGATAGACAGATAGACAAAAACTACATGTATATGCATATCACTTCATTGATCGATATTAGTTAAAGAGCGGATTATAATGATGGGATAAAAATAAATCAAATCCTATGAAAAAAAATCCTATGTGAATTTACCAATAGTTTTGGAACTTAAATAGAAGACATGGACTCTGTTGTATGTGCAACAAGTTAGCTCATCAAGTAATGCTAGTAGGCGCTAATTAGTATAGTCTTTAAAAGAGAATAAAAAACGAGAAAAAATAATTGTTCTTATCTACTACGAAACGAAATCTCTTAGTCTTATGTCTTGCAACAAAGTAGAATACCATTTAGTTAAATTTCGTTCACAAATGTAAATAATGTATACGAGACAACAAAGAGAAAACAAATCTATACAACCAATAATTCTTTTCTACCATTGACTTCATACTCTAAAATTGTTGGCGGTTGTGCACAATCGTTATAAAACCTTTCTTTTTACCTGAATTATTGGACACCACCAAAACGCTTTGGGGAATATCGATTAATCGTGAGTGAGTGGAGTTGGTGTAACATCCAATGTCAGCACTATATATGGTATATTATGAACGAGCCCCAAGACTGACGTCTGACAATTTTATGTGCTGTCACACACGAGACAGGGCGGGGATACCATGACTCCTGTCTCACCTGTCACATTATACTGACAACGACATAACCAGTTACAGTTACCAGTTACCCCCCCCCCCCCCCACCCACACCAACACTATAAAAACAAAAACTATTCCAATTTCCCCTTCCCCCCCCCCCCCCAATCTCAAGTATTCTAAAATACAATAGATTAAGAAGACGCTCAGGACGGATGTTTTGTTTTTTATCATAGCACTTAATATCAATCCATCTTTGTAGGTATGTAAATAATGACAATAGCATGAAAATAAAGATTATTTTTTGTCGAAAAATTATCCAAATTTTTTTTTGTCACATGCGATGCCGAGTGATCTAATTGGAGAAAGATTGATAGTTGTGTGTCACCACTGGAAAAAGTTCCTCTGCTTTTGAATACCACTCTCTCTTTTTCTATCTCTCTCACTCACTCAGTCACTCTCTCTCTTTCCTTCTCTCTTTGTTTCTCTCTATATATGTCTCTATCTCTCTCCTTTCTCGCTCCATGTCTCTATCTCCTCTCTCTCCATCTATCTCTCTCTTTCTCTCTACCCTTTGTGCGTGTGTCTGTGTTAAACTTACACACACACACATTCTTCATCATCTCCTCCTCTCTAAGTATCAGTGCTGATTCTTTTTTCTGTTTCTCAGATTATTAACTCCTCTGCTTTTCACTCTCGTCCTTCTCTCTTTCTCTTTGTGCCTTTCTATTTCCCTCATCTCTCACTCCTTTCTCTCTAGATGTCTATTTATCTCCCTCATCTAATATTCACACGATCTACCTCCTCTCACTAACGTCTTTTAATTCCTTCTCGTTCATCTCTCCTCTTGCTGTCAAGAGAGAAATAGAGAGAGGCGGCTCTGAATATAACTTTAGCAATTTTAAATAAGTAAATTAAAGACGGCATTTTTTTTCTAAACTAAGCTCTTCCTCCCCCCCCCCCAAAAAAAAAAAAAAAAAAAAAAAAAAACATCGTAAAAAATACGCCCTCTAGTGATATGGCATTGAAACGTATTAGAATGTGTCCTTGAACTAAGTACAATGGCTCTGAAAGTGGAAACTGTCTTAGATTCAGTGTCTCTCCAAAAGCGGATTCCGGCTTTATTGCATCCTAGAAACTTAAGCGGAATTTCCAGGGACCGTGTCCTGTTCATATTTAAAAAAAAACAACCCACACGCACACACAAAAACAACAAAAACAAAAAACAAACAAAGAAACTGGGATGATGCGGGGCTGATGAGACTAATTAGGATAGTATTAATCGGTGTATCCTTGCTTGCAACACAAGGATTATTCCAGTTAAGAAGAGGAGACCAAGCCCAAAATGGAAAGATGAAATTACGCATCACTTCGGAAAACAATGGATAGGAGAGGTAGAATTTAATAAAGTCGTCCTAAGTTCAGATTTAGATTAAGAATGAAGAAAGCTTTTGGGTACCTTAGTTCATGCACAGATCCGGCATTGTGGAGCAAAAGTGACAAGGAACCGGATCAGAATTTTGTGTCCACCCTTCAAACCAGGGCGTGACAGTGTAAAAAAACAACAACGTACCCGGTAACCTCTAATGATAGCGGACATTCGGAATTGGGGGATTTGATTTGGACTTCTGTCAATACGGAAAGATTCTCGGTGAGAATTTTAATGTAAAAAATGTAAACATTTAACTTTCAAACTTCCATGTGATTTTGGACCTGTTAGTAGTTATTACAGAGGAAATGAAGTGAAAGTGAAAAAGATTCGGCATGTGGATTAAGCGATTCAACAACAAAAACAACTACGCTAACAACTTAACAAAAAAAAACAACAAAAAAATAACAACATTATAAGGAAGAAGAACAACAACGACAACAATACAACAACAAAACAAAATAAAACAAAACAGACAAAAGAAAGACAAAATGAATATGCAAACAAAACAAAAAGGCGACGGGGTTAATGTGATTAAGTTGTTCAACATTTTTTGCCGGTAACGAAAACAAAAAGTCCAAATATCGATTCTGGAAATGTTTTCGGTAAAAACAGAGCATTATAGCAAAATAATTATAATTCCAGTTCCCCTTAAAAGCATACTGGAAAAAAGCAACACTCAATACTACAAAGACAACCACCGCTGTGTGGGTTGTTTCTATTCATCAATCTCAAAGTAGTTATCTCAGTTTTAAAATCACGTTCAGACCGCCTTTCTCATTACTGGTTGGGTTGTTATTATTGTATAAGGACTGGTTCAGACAGAAAGCCTCGTATTTGTGCTCTGTATCTATGTGGCAACATGTAAAACTATCCAATGGTAATCTTGAGGTCCCTCCACGAAATACCACGTTGGGAAGCATTCAAAGTTACAATAAAACATCCAACCAACAAACAAAAAATCAAATGTTTACAATGTTACGAAATTAAGAGTCTCAAAACTTTATGAGATAAACATAAATAGCCAAACATCATAATTATAAAAAGATTGCCCCTCTATTCAATTTTGCTTAAAAAATTCCCCCATAAGATCAAACTGTAATATAATTAGGAATGTGCGTGCGACATGTCTCTTACACAGCCTACATAAGTTAAATCTTGTATGAATAATCAATACACGATTGTATTACTGCCGACTTCTTTGCGGAGGTCCTTCTTACTTCCGAAAATAAAGCTTATCAATAATTCTATGACGTCTTTGTGTAAACGAGGCATATGTAAATTAACACATTCTTCACTCTAGACCGGCAGGTTTTAAAGTCAATAAATGATGCATTTGAAAGTGTTTTTTTTTTAATCTGTTGGTTAGAAATGTGTTAATAAAACATTAAGCTCCTGTAAAAGTCAGACATCTTTTGGCTCGAAATCAATAATTCCTTGATCCACCAACATCTACTTCTGCACTGGCAAACCTATATGCCAGTCTGGGTCAGATTCAATGCAGTTGTATAACTAAGAAAACATGCTGCGATTGGAAAGGTCACTGAAGGCGTAAGACAAGTACGTTAGCTATATACTGTAAAGGCGTGCCCAAAACAAAAGGCGCAGAAGCGTTGGTGACGTAAGCCATGTCTTACCTGACTTACATGCTGGCGCGAAGCCCGATGGCTGATTCAGAAAAAAAATCAGGTTACAGGTGCAAAGAACTTGTATTGATCTTTAAGATTAATTTTTCAAAAGAACGGCGATCAACAAAATCAGAGCTATCAACCTTACGACAAAAAAATTGTATCTGCGCGCATTTGTTTTTACATTAATCTGGTCTGAGTAAGTTCAACTTGATCTGTTGTTAGGTTGGCAGCTCTGCAAACCTATTGAGTAAGCAAACTGCGCCAAGACGCTGGCACAAACCCAAAATACATGTATTACTTTTGAGCTTTAATAATTGCCACAGGACCGAAACATTGCCTCAAGGATGGAGAAATCCCTGAATAACCACAGAGATGGTAACTTTAAAGTATCGCCGGTCACATCGTACGTTGTGATGAATCGATCCAAACTGAGAACTGCGATCGATTTGGTTTTAGTCTATCTATGTCTAAACAGTTGGCTCGATATATCCCAGATAGAACAACATCGTTAGCAAGAATAATAGGACAGCAGAAGAGTTAAAAATCTTTAAAGTTTTAAATAGAGCTGTATATCCGCTTAGTTGGAAAAAGGGAGGGACTTGGGTTGGGGGAGCTGCGCTATGGTGTATCACGGAATAAAAGAGGGCCGGGCCTTCTTTTGAAATTATATTGCAACTTTAAATGGAGCTAATGGTCATTAGGAAGTTAGATAAATATATAATCCGAAGTTATCATAGCATCATTGGATTGATTTGGTGATCCAGAGCTAGATCTAGAATTAATCTAGATACTAGGATCTCAATCGAGATCTGTGAGATCTAGCTAGAGTCTAGGTCTAGATTAGGATACAATTCGTAAGATAATGAATGTAGTTTACTCTGAGCTAAATCTATAGAAAGATATATTTTTAAGATTACATTGTAAATCATTGCAGCAATACTATAAACCTTAATGTCTACACACCCTGTCGGAGGTTATCAGGTTCAGATTCAATAGGTTCCTCGTCATCGTCTCGATCTCGGCCTAGATCTTCATCCGAATCAGAGATCCAGTCTGACTCGCTCAGGTCTAAAAGACTATGGACCTCGGTGTCTTTTATAATGACCAAAGCCATTCCAAAATATTCAAAACCTGAAAAAATTTTGATAGTAAAAAAAAGCCACCAAACTATATGGCATGTTGACACTATGAAGTAAAAGAACAAGGAAGTTAAACAGTAAACTTTGATTTCATTAAATGATCTTTTTTAATGAAATTAATCGAATTTTTGCATAATATACTATTTTTTGGGAACTAATTGACTCTATTGTCGAATAAAAAAAACTTCAAAAGGCAACCTATTTTTTTCATTCATATGCCATTTGGTGTCTGCAGAAAATGAGAGCGTGGCATCGATTATCAGTGATCACTATCTTGGAATGTTAGAGAGTTAATGCCTAGAAGACAAACATTTATTTTAATCCTTTTAGATTATGACATGATTATATGGATGATACATACGCGCCCATTTCTCAGTCAGTGATGTTAAATGGGTTGGTTTCTCATCATCCTTGCGCCTTTGTCATTCTTTTCTGTTGAAAACCATCCAACCATACTCCTATATAATGTAAGATAATTATTGTAAGTGATGAGGAAGCGATTCTCCGTGAATAAAACCAATTTCATTATTTTTCATATTTAATTTTTCTGTCATAAAACAGTGGAGGATTATTAAATTCAATACACTGTTCAATAATTATTGTTTAACGTTAAGGGAGATTTGGATTTCTTCATTGTCAATAAACGGTGGGTATTGAGTCGAATTTTCTTGTTAACGGGTTTATATTTCTGCAGTTCACAGCAATTTTGATGACAATTAGTCTAGATGTTTCCTTACCAAATTGCCAGATAAAATTATGCCCCCTCTCTTCAGGTTAATCCTGAAAACAAACAAACAAAAACAAAACAGAAAAAAAATTTTAAATAATGCAATTAAATCTATAATAGCTATAGAGCAAGATTATGTTTCAGGTATTTTAAAAAATAATAATTACGCTCCCCAGGGTTTATAATTATACGCTGAACATTAAACGTGGAGAGCGGGGATTTGAGTTGAGTTGGTTGCTTAACTTTCATCGTCAGCATTATATTGACTATATTGTGGACGGATCCCAAGACGAACTTCTGACGATTTTACGTACTGGCACACAGGGGCAGTACGGAGATGCCTGAACTCCCCCTCCCACTTCCCCTTGTTTTCAGCAGTACGTGTCTCGTGACGAATTTTAAGTTTCTCTGAGTGGGTGGAGTAAAATAAGACCTTAGGCACAGAGTATTAATAGCACTGTAGAACTTTAGAGGATCCATGTACTATCCTAGACCGCAGTTTTAACCAAACTCTATAGTTACCAAGCATGACACTAGGCTTTCTTGCTGACTAGCAGCCGTAGCAGGAACCTGCCGAAAAATTTCCCATATATTTTTCATCCGTGTTAATCTGTGGGGGCCAGTTAGATTGAAATGGGTGTGGTGAAAGTTGATAACAAAAGAACCGCAAACCGTATCAATGACGTCTTTACATTTTTTTATGAGCTTCCATCCATGCAAAGCCATTTCTTTCAAAGTAGCAGGTGAAGGCCGATTACGGAGTTGTTTATTTCATTTAAATTGGTGTTTTCGGACTTGATAATGGTAGAGAACCACATTCGTCAACCTATAAGTTAACAGGGCAAAAACTTGACAGCTCTACTGTTTCATGTCTTGCCGCCGGCCCTTACAAGAAATGGCCCAAAGAAAGGCGAGCTGTTTGGGCTGGCAGTTTTGTAGAAGTCCATGGCTTTTATGCAAGACCGTTGTTTACATTCTTTCAAAGTGCTAGTAGGCGAAGAACGATGGCAGAGAATAGTAATTGCATTTAAATGGGTGTGTTGGTATTTGATGAAAGAACCACAGACCGTATCATGAAAGTCTTTGAGCCAGGCGTTTCTAATTCTGGTTTGCCGGTGCGGGGCTTGATCAGCTATCTGGTTTAAAGCATGCCCAGTGGTTACATTTTCAAAAAAATTTCAAATATTAAAAAAAAAACTAAGCTTATTTCACAAACCGTTTATTTTGTGATCTTCTTTTATTACTATCTGAACAAAATATACTACTTGGGTCTAGTATAGACAGTCTCATAGTATTAAAAAAGGCCACAATAAAATGTAGCCATTTGCGTAACCACTGGGCATGCTCGGACCCTAACCTTGCGTAGTAGTTATTAAGTGTGTGGCAAAGGGTTTAAATAATACACAGCACTATGTGGTATGCGAAAATGGTTGTCGCACGCGACTACCTAAACAAATGGGATGAACCCAATATCATCGTCTTGATTTTTTTTGTGTTCTCGATCTCAATCACAATAAAAGAAGCAGCTCCATCTTGGTATCCATCTTGGATTTGTCATTCTACACGGACGAGCGACAAAATTTGGTGTGAACGATATTGCTAGGACGAGCGATATTTCGGTGTGAACACGGCATAAGTCAAGTCTAGATCTAGATCTGACCTTGGGCTCATAAGTACAAGAGGTGTTAAGCTTACGACTCGTCTGAGAAACAAGGCGAGTTGTAAGCTACTGCAGCGTTGCACTTGCGACCCTAGATTTAGATTTAGATCTAGGAATTGTGGATTTTAAAAGCGAGGTGTTGTACGATCTGCTCGTTCTTTTCTTTTTAGTCAATAGAATAAATCTAAATTACAAAAAAAAAAAAAAAAAAAAAAAAAAAAAAAAAAAAAAAAAAGATTGTCATCTTTTCAATTCCAGTAGATTTTTACTGGCCCGAAATATATCCACTATAAAAAAAAAAAAGTTATACACTACAAAAATGTGTTCGACCCATCGCGTTTTCATTATTAGTTAGAAAAGTGGGCGTTACCCGAGCCGGTGTCCGCGTAAAAACATAGGGGGCATTTTTTTTAATAGGAAGTGGCTATTTACCCGGTAACCGGACGAATAGCCAAAAGGCTATTTCTCCGGTACCCGGACAAAGGAACAACAACAGCAACAATAATAATAATAATAATAATAATAATAATAATAATAATAATAATAATAATA
>RQTK01000823.1:167108-178439 GCA_003991915.1 Elysia chlorotica
ATTAAAGAAAACCCAACAACAACAACAACAACAACAACAACAAAAACCCTCATCCATCAAACTAACATGTCATTTTCGAGACCAGTGTACTATAAATTCTCCTACTGCGCACTTGAAAGCTCTGGAATGAAAAGTTCTCCTCGCAGCGTGGGGGAGAAGGTGAAGGTCGTGATTGACGCACTGCAACTACAAAGATCCTTGCAAGTCCTTGTTTGCGATTGGTCCAGGCAGCCAACATCCTTCTGTGCGATTGGCTCATCCCGGAGGCGTGCGCTTGCAGGAGATTTCGATATAAGCACCCGCAGCTAGCAGTTTCATCAGCACTAAACCAAATACCAAGCAGTTTAGAGTAAAAAAGTTAGAAAACCGCGACCTCTTAGAAACGCAACTAATCCTTGAACTGTCTAGATCTAGATATAGAAACGATTCAAGTATTATTTGACTATTGAAAATCAACGCATATAGGCTCCTGATTCAAGAAACCCTCAAGTTACTATCATAAACGAGCACTAAGAGTCCACGAATCAAGAATCTACTTGACAATCAACGAGGGCATCCACGTTATTCTTCTTCAGTAAATCTGATTCCAGCAGGAAATCTAAGCAAACTACACTAAAAGAAAAACTACCACTACTGTTACCATGGCCCAAGAAATTCGCACCGCTGAAAGCCTCACCTCCGAAGCTGTTGCAGCTTTTGAGAAAAGATTTGGATATAAACCTACCATCGGAGCTAAAGCCCCCGGTCGCGTGAACCTCATTGGAGAGCACACCGACTATAACGATGGATTCGTTTTTCCAATGGTGAGTGCGTAAGCCTGTTTCTATTATTTTCGACAGCGTGTACGGTGTGGCTAAGTGCGTGAGTGCGGAAAAACACCCCCGGGGAGACGCGTCTCAGAAAATGAGGTTTCTGAGTTCCCATTGTTTAAATTATTTTTCTTTTACCGATGTCGCGGATTTAAAAAAAAAAATGACTATTGATTATAATATTATGGTTGTGCACGTGGATTATTGATTGTTATGGAAACTTACGTCATATTTTGCACACGGCTCGCCAAATCCGGTATCTTTCTAGTGCGCTTTGATTGGGGTTATCATTATGAGGATAGGCCACTGGTATAAATTACTCAACCCCAACAGAAAAATAGAAAAAGAAACATAATTATTATAGTCTAGAAATATAACGATTATACTTTACATGTGCGCTTTGATTGGGGTTATGAGGATAGGCCACTGGTATAAATTACTCAACCCCAACAGAAAAATAGATTAAAAAAAAACATATTATAGTCTAGAAATTTAACGATTATAGTTACATGTATTTATTTATTGTGACTTCATGCGATTATTATTTTTGCTGTTGTCCCTTAATTTTGTTTATCTATATTACACCAATTTGATTTTTTAACCGAACAAAGACTGATATCAATTTAATTAGTAGAAAGAAAAAAAAAACTTTGAGAGTCACGAAAAGTCAATAGGGAGAGATGAAATTTTGAGGTTTACGATGTACATATAGTTATTGTACTCTTGTGGGCTTTAACATGGAACCTACCAACCTACAAAGTCGGAATTAAGTATCGTTATGATGAAATGAGTGTAGAGTTGAATAACATTTGAATGACATATAAATATCATTTACAAAGTCAGATTATTGTAGTAAATTTTAGTATTTGAAAGAAATGAAATTATAAAAAAAAAAAAAAACCCATCTCAATAGATGAAATGGGTTCTCGCAACTGTTTATTGACTAATTTGGCAAAAAACATTTATAATATAAACATGGTGGTCACATGTATTGTTTCCCTCTGTTGTCTAGGCACTGCCCATGGTGTCTGTTATTGTTGGATCGCCCACAACCACTGGGGTGTGCAGGATTGAAACCCTGAACAGTGGAACAGACTCCCCCAGGTACACCGAGTTCCCAATAGATAACCTGGAGGCAGGCAAGCCCAAATGGTGCAACTACGTCAAAGGAGTGGCGGCACAAATGCCAGGTATAGTGCTTATCCACAGTGGGAAATATTTCAAGTCAAATGAAATTTAAAAAAATGAGGGAAAATTACACAAATTTAATTACCTGCTATAAACCTGAAGACATACAAAACAAATTTCTCAGTACAGACATTCCATTTTAAAGCAAAATTATCGAGATAAAGAAAACTTAGAGTAAACAGAAGGAAAACAAAAAGAGTCATAATTTCCTGTTATACTGGTATATTAACCTGAATTATGTATCATAAACTAAACTCAAACAATAACGAAAAACTATTCATTTTTTAATAAATTTAACTTATCATCATGATTTGATTTTATCTAGAATATTTTGAATAGATTCAGTAAAGAAACTCACTAATATGGCCTTCAAACTATGTACTGAATTAAGAGGTTATAATGAAATTTATATTCCTCTCTTGAGCATCCTGAACAAATGGAAGGATCTATTAATAATTCAGTGAAAAATAATAATAATGACTTTAAATCATGCATTGGGTGATAAATGAAGGAATTCTTTACTCTTTAGGAACAGTCCCATCATTTGATGCCGTCATCATTTCATCGGTTCCTCTCGGGGGTGGAGTGAGCAGCTCAGCCTCTCTAGAAGTGGCCACATACACGTTCCTGGACCAAATGAACGGTGTCGACTCAAACATCTCTGTCATAGATAAGATCCTCAAATGTCAGAAGGCGGAGCATGAGTTTGCGGGCATGCCCTGTGGGATTATGGACCAGTACATCTCCATGACTGGCCGGGAGGGCCACGCCCTGCTTCTTGACTGCAGGTCAGTGGATGCTTTGATTATTTTTGGTGTCCTTGTGGTGGCTCATAGTCATATTTGATAAATATGCTTACTCATAAGTGTTGAGGTAGTAATTTAAAAAAAGAATTTTTTTCATAGAAAAATTTATAAAGTTTCAGAACTCCTTTTTCAATTTTGTATGAGTCGAAATTTAGATATGATAGGTACTTGAAATAGTGATACCAATATTATATTGTAAATTATGTAAATCAGTAGCCTTTATTAGTTTAAAAGAAAAAAAGAACACTTAATTGGAAAAAAGATGTTCTCCAGTTCTTCATCATTTTTAATTTTAAATCACTACTCTTTTTGTCATAGCAATTATAGGTATAGCTATAAATCAGAATATGTTAAAAAAAATCTAAGACTGTGTATATTGCTTTGACCCATAGATCCCAACAAGGTCGTTTGGTGCCCCTGTCTGATCCCAGTGTGGTTGTCCTGGTTACGAACTCAAATGTGAAGCATGAGCTGACAGGCTCTGAGTATCCCACCCGGAGGAGACAGTGCCAGGAAGCAGCAAAGATTCTGGGTGTTCCCAGTCTCAGAGATGCTACAGATGCTGCATTGGAAGGTATGTGGAGTATTGTAATAAAAATAAAACATAAGATAATAATAATAATGATAATAATTATAATTATAAAAATGTTAATAATAATAATAATAATAATAATAATAATACTCTGCAAATTTCACAAAAAAAAGTCTGATAATGCAAATTTCTCTCAAAGCGATTTTTGCAAGAAAATAGGTTATTTTTTCTCTTTAGCTCTATTATGTTATCTGTGTTATCCGTCAAGCGAAATTCAATGCTTATCGCTGCCCAAGACATACTTTTAAAAGAAATGGGGTTGGGAGAGGGTTGCTATCAAAAGAAAACAATAGGAAACTATCATAAATGCAGTTTTTAAAATAAGGTATGTAACTGTGAACTAAATTCAACACTTTTAAGGTCAGGTGTGTCCCATTTTGTAATTTGAATCCTCTTAATTCAAAGTTTTCATCAAATCCCAAGCAATTCATATTTCCACTGTATTAAATACTACAACTACTACTACTACTACTACTACTACTACTACTACTGCTACTGCTACTGCTACTGTTAAGGATAATATTAATGATAATAATAAATAATATTATTTTACTCTCTTCACAGCCAAGAAATCAGTCCTTGATGAGGAGACATTCATGCGGGTCCGTCATGTTATCTCTGAGATCAAGAGAACAGATGAAGCTGCTGCGGCACTTGAGACAGAGGATTACAATACCTTCGGCAAACTTATGGTGGAGAGCCACAACTCTCTTAGGTAAGAACAAAAATATTTTCCTTTTAACTTGTACATAGCTTGTCCTTAACTAGTAGAAACTTAAGGTCAGGTTTTTTCTCAAGCTCACACATAGTTAATATGAGAATTGCTAGAAGAGATACACTGTTGCATTGGAATCAGATTAATCCCCCAGTAAAAACCAGTATTGCTTTACATCCTAAATATTTAATTTCAATTGTATAAGATGAAAAAATAAAAAATCCTTTCTTTAATGCATCAACCATTTTCTTCTGCTTTTCCAGAGATGACTATGAGGTTAGTTGCAAAGAGCTGGACCAGCTGGTTGAGTATGCTATGGAGATGAAAGACAATGGTGTCTTTGGTTCGCGCATGACTGGTGGTGGCTTTGGAGGCTGCACTGTAACCTTGGTTACAGCCTTGAATGTTGACAAGGTCATTGAACACATTGATGTAAGTATTCTAAAAATTAATATTGTCTAAGATCTAAAAGCTAGCTGAACTAATTAATGTTTGATTTGGTGAGTTTAGCTTTGAGATATTATTCCCTTCTTTGAATATTTCATGTCAAGACAAAATGTATTATAAGTCTCACATAATGAGAACTGTGTTTACATACGACTTCCCTAAATTATCAAGCATGACCACAAAAAAAAAATAAAGACAAGATGAGCAGTGGATTAGAGGGATCAAATATGCCAAATAATGTGCTGTATTGACAAACAAGAAATAGGCCTAATTGCTACCCAATCTACCAAAAAATACTACTACATGTATTTACTTTACCTCTGAGAAAAATTGAACACATACAGTTGAAATAATTAAATACACCAATACCAACAATTCCTCAATGTTTCTCTTTTTCTCCAATTCCAGACAAAATACAAAGCAGGAGGCCACAAAGCTACCTTCTTTGTGTGCCCACCCTCTGAGGGAGCAAGTATAATCTCTTTATAATGGTCAACTTTTAAGGGACAACAAGGACTGACCAATATATTTTAATATCACTACCAGTCTCGCTATAGTTATTTTTATGTCTCGCAGCATTGACATTGTGCAATGAATTGATGCCACAGACGGAGGAAATATAAGTGCATAGTAGATGAGGAGAAACTGATAACTTCTTCAAAACTTTCACTTATTCCCACAAAATCATGGTAGAACTAGCAGTATTCTCACCTATCTCTGATAAGTTTTATATTTCTATTAGATTCCTAAAAAATCCTGTATGGAGAATTGCTTCATTCTGACAAGAATATGAAATTCTTAAAAGCTAATTTCAACTTGAACTTCACACAATTTTGAAATAAGAAGGTTACACACATTAAAAAACAACTAAAAAACAGAGGGGAAGGACCACTTGCGGTATTGGTTGAATACAAACTATAAATTTTTTTGTTTTGATAAGCATGGAGTAAATGCAATTCTGATTTCCTAATGTAAATATTACATGTAATGAGCAATTTGTGAATTTTCAATAACTGAGAATCTCAAAGGTAGTTAATAATAATTTATTTTATTAGAATGAGATTTGTGTCATACGTGAACAAAACGCCCTTTCTTTAGTACCTCATTCACATTACAAGATACAATTGTACCAACAGCTGTTGGTAAGGCCTGGGTCAAACTCTGTAAAATGGGTGTGTTGGAGCAGCTCTTTACTCCTCATTCTGTACTTTTTTTTTAATAACATTAAACTGTATCTTTTGTGCTGCCACTTTAAAAACAGGCTTGCTATAGTTTTAACTTTTATAATGGAAAACACCTCTAGCTCTACTTATGGAACAAAGCAATAATTGGTAAAAAAAAAAATTTTTTCGGAATGTTCTAAGCATTTTTAAAGTCTTCATGTGGTAGCTTTAATATACTCCATTTTAAACCTATATATCCTCAACCTTTTAATTTTTTTTTTATTGTTGTTACAGATAAGTGTCGATCGTAATGTGTTTAGAATGTCAGTCATAATACTGAATGTAATTGATCTTTTATATAAAATTTCTTTTATACAACAAAGAAATGGAATAATTTTGATAGTCAGCAGATTTTTTAGGTATGATCAGCCATAATTATGTTTAGTTTGCTATAGGTTCAAAACCGCTTTAGATAGGCTACAAATAGTTCTAAATGATGAACTGTATAGAAGAGTGAACGAGAACGTAAATCAGAGAGAGAGAGAGAGAGAGACGGACGGACAGACAGAAAAAGGTCAATTACAAAAGGCCACTGTGATGATTGTAAATAGACAGTACATTGTACATCGTGTAAATAATGCAACCAACCTTCACGCTCTTTCACTCAAAATGTGGTTCAATTTCGTCAAAGTATAAAGTTTTTTTTTTCTTTGATCATTAATTTAACATTTCACTGATGCTGCTTTTCATACTGTCAAAATATTATCCTGGAAAAGGGCCATAATTGTTTTAATTCTCTCTCTGCCACACACTGAAGCCAAAGGCATACACATATTGATAAGAATACATCTCCGATTTTTGTGTTTTGCAAACATTACAACTCATGACTGCATTACTGACTCTGTTCTCAAATCTAACTTATTGCCTGTTTAACTCACAACTGGGTTCTAACTAAAGGTCTGTTTCCATCGTTATAGCTTCACTGTTCGTGTAGGTGAATTTATGTTAGTTTTCACTGAAGGCCTCTCTGCATAGTTTTTCCTCATGGTTGGAGTAGTCAGTACACAGTCATGCATGTGTTATTAAAGAATGACTTGCCCTGCCTGGTGTAAACACAAATTCAATGTATAAACTCATCTGTATAAAACCAAACCTCAAACATTCTCTAAATGTTGACTATGATTGTTATTTAATATTTTCTGTATTGAATTTGGATTGTACATAGTTTTAATAGAGCTTGTTGATGACGCCAATACAATGATCATAGCTATTAATAATTTTTTACTTTGTACAGTCGAACGGGTATTGATGACAATAAAATATGTTTTAATGTAAAGACTTGTAATGATCTCGCTGAATTGTTGATCAGATCATGCAGATTGTTTTTGGGTTGATTTTCACCAATTAAGTTGTTGTATGAGCCTAGCTCAACATTACATCATGTAACTCGAACTTCTCATCAGGAGGGCGTTTTGTTAAACATGTTTCATTGTTTGCAGATTTTAAATGAGAATAAATAATACTTATATTAAAAAATAGTTTTTATCTTGTCTTCTTTTTAGTCCAATAATTTTGTGTATCATAATGTTAATGTCTTCATCTTGCAACTTAAATTTGAACAGCAAATACGAATATCAATTAGCAAAACCTTTTAATGGTAAAGTAACTTACAAGCAAGTCCACATGTACGTCATGTAGATTGTAGACTATGGTATTACATGTACATTGATACCAAAAGCATCATTATACACTTAGTTATAGTAGTCGTAGTACTTAGTTATTCATATTATTAATTTTGATAAGTGGTAGTGACAGTTAAATGTAGTTGTTGAGAAAAAAATGACCGGTATGTACTTCAACAAGTACACTGAAGTACAAGTAGCAAGTACAATGTAAACTGTTTAACTAAAAAAAACAAACAATACCGTTTGATTGGAAGTTTATTTGTAATGGCAAATAGTTTTTTATTTGAGTTATTAAAACCAGATATCTATGCCACAAACTCATATCTGAATAACTACTGGATAAGAAAAGAAATACATATGTAGTGTAACTGCAACTAACAATAAAAATTGATAGCTATCTTTTTATTGCAAATGAGCCAAAACATCCACCGCCTGTACCCCTTACCCACCATGTTAAAAATGTCCCCTAGCAGGGCTGTTTGTGTTGACCTTTCAAAAGTCAGAACTGATGATTTAGTGGCGTGTCCTTGATTAATGAGATCATTAGGAAAGTTGGGAGACATAACCACTCAGTGTGTTGATATCGCAGATGCTCTAAATATCCACCGCTTGTGTCTTTGTTCCACCGAGTTAAAAAATTAATGTCCCTTTGAGGGGTTAGTTGTGTTGACCTGCCAAATACCAGATTGTCTACATGCAATTTAGTGACATGTCCTTGATTGGAGTCATCATCGGAAAAGTTGGGAAACATAACAGCTATGTGTTTAGATAAATGTATTACAAAAAATCAACCGCCTGTGCCCCTTTTCCACCGTATTTAAACATGTCCCATAGTAAAGGTCAGAAAGTCTGATGGAATTGTAATAGTGTTGTCCTTGATTCGTGACGTCAGAGAGAAAGACAGTCTGACTCACTTACGATCTAACTCATCAGTGCATACAAAAAGAAAATTTATTGAGACTGTTTTTGATTAATTTACCACAGCAGATTAGACAATTAGCAATATATTTTTTGAAGTTTTACTTTTGGTTTTGAAGAATATACATGTATGTAATCATGTGTCTTTGTTGAGTGTTTTTTGTTTTTTTGTTTGTTTTGTTTTGTTTTAGTTGTTGTTATTATTGAATAATTATACAGGCTGGCCTTATTATCTATTATTATAATTGTCTTCGTCTCAAGCTTAGACAAACTGCTCCACCCTTAAATTCCAAATTTTACAGTAAAATTACAAATGCGCCAGAGAATTTTTAAAGTCATAAAACTAATAACATGAACGCCTAATCAATTTTTAATTAATCAATGTTATCAACCATAATTATAAATCCATCTTATTTTCACCGCGACTACCGTCCGGAAATCAAGCACACGTCCATAAAATTCATGTAGATCATCTGACCTTTTAAGGTAAACGTAACCAGCCCCGCTAGGCGACATTTTTAACATGGTGGGTAAGCGGTACAGGCGGTGGATATTTTACTCATTTGCATATCGAAATACATAGACAAAGTGGGATCGCATGAGCTTTTTGACTACTATTACCCCTGAGCCAAATTGGTGCACCTCCTTACTACTACTAATGTTACCAAATTATTGATGGAGGCATAATTTAATCTTTAGACATTTCAAAAATGCCAGTCTCTATTTATTCTAATCTCTAAAGATTATGAAATTGAAAATATATATTTTACAGACCACCACTGATAATCAGAACAGAAAGTTTTCATAGCCGATGATGTAAACATCATAAAGAAATAATTCAAGATTATCCAAAAGACCAAATTAATATCTTCGAAGACTACTAAAATGTCTGCATTTCTTTCGTGATTTCTGCTATTTTTAATTTCATCTACGTTGCATATGTAATCTAACGAAGACGTCTGAATTGATATAAATCAGCCCAGGAGGAAATTAGAGTGGATAAGCATGCATATAAAAACATGCAATGTTGTTCGATCAAACACCAACAAGTTTATTGTGTTGCGGCTCAAGCATAACCTCTTGAATGTCTATGTGGATGAAACTCCTTTTGGACAAGGCTCTCACTATGTTCTCATTGTGCAAACTACTCTGTGATCCATTGTGCACCTCTTCCCTGTTTCTATTTACAGCTTGGTACTTCATCGCAGGGGGCCCAACTTCACCAGCATAACTTCTTTTCTTTTTTCTCTCTTGACGCTCCATGACTAACTATGAGATTTTACGCGGTAGGGTCTCTGTCCTTTCCACGGTTATGGCCACTTTACCCATTCTGTGTAACCACTTGGGTGCGCCCTCAGCCTAACACGAGGCCGTTCGTCCCCTGCCTTCGTTGCCGTTGACCCGCAGGTTCTTCCGCCACCTCCGCCAGCAGACTGCTATTTTATTAGGGATAGCTCCCCGGGATTGTCTAGGCACCAGAGCGTGTCCACACACCGGTGGGTCATGCGTGCCGTAGACTGTCTGAGGGATCCCTTCCCCGTAGCATGTGACCCCATTGCTGGGTTGGCTACTGACAGCCGCGAGGCTGCGTTCCCCAGGGAGGCGGGCGTGGACCGTCGTCACATACTTGCAGTAGAGGCCCACACTACTCCGTCTCTATATCGGTGCTCATGTAGATCATCTGACCTTTTAAGGTAAACGTAACCAGCCCCGCTAGGCGACATTTTTAACATGGTGGGTAAGCGGTACAGGCGGTGGCTATTTTACTCATTTGCATATCGAAATACATAGACAAAGTGGGATCGCATGAGCTTTTTGACTACTATTACCCCTGAGTCAAATTGGTGCACCTCCTTACTACTACTAATGTTACCAAATTATCGATGGAGGCATAATTTAATCTTCAGATATTTCAAAAATGCCAGTCTCTATTTATTCTAATCTCTAAAGATTATGAAATTGAAAATATATATTTTACAGACCACCACTGATAATCAGAACAGAAAGTTTTCATAGCCGATGATGTAAACATCATAAAGAAATAATTCAAGATTATCCAAAAGACCAAATTAATATCTTCGAAGACTACTAAAATGTCTGCATTTCTTTCGTGATTTCTGCTATTTTTAATTTAATTTACGTTGCATATGTAATCTAACGAAGACGTCTGAATTGATATAAATCAGCCCAGGAGGAAATTAGAGTGGATAAGCATGCATATAAAAACATGCAATGTTGTTCGATCAAACACCAACAAGTTTATTGTGTTGCGGCTCAAGCATAACCTCTTGAATGTCTATGTGGATGAAACTCCTTTTGGACAAGGCTCTCACTATGTTCTCATTGTGCAAACTACTCTGTGGCTGAAGGAAGTAAGGTCTCGACATCTTATTTTCCAATTGCTATGCAGTAAAATCCTCTTGCCCTCTGAACAACTTCAATGTATTTAAAGACCTCGCCTGCAGGAATAAGCTTTTATTGTTATTATGACTGATTAACTTATCACACAGCCGTGATGTTTGTATGGCTAGTCATGTGGACAAGTTGATCGCATCGCAACCCGCTGCTGACAATACATGTATTTATTTATTTATTTATTTATTACATAGCAACATGATAACGGGGAATCTTGTTTCCAGTTTTCTGTAAAAGAGCATAACGTGTTCTGTACGCTTTTTCCATCAATGTCAACCGTTTGTATCAATGCGTTCGCAATGCATTGTCCTTGAAACGTAAGGAATTAGCGATTGTTTTATACCCATGAGCTAATCATTTTGAGTACAGAACGGCCACTGCGGATAAGGTTACGACCTCCAATTCACGGGTTGCAGTCTCTGGGGCTGACATTACAGGGCTGGGGGCTGGACCATGAGTCATCACCGCCGCATTCGATTGGGTCCTCGTGATTTCTGTTGAAGGCTCGACGGAGGGACTCACATCCACGCTGTATGCCTTGCCACCTCTTGCACACTGCGTCGAAGACGTGTCGGGTGAATCCACATCCACAT
>RQTK01000823.1:182633-192774 GCA_003991915.1 Elysia chlorotica
AAGTGACGAAAATATTGCACATTATTATCGACACAATTGTGTGACTAATAAAAGTGATCGTCACAAAGTAATAGAACTGTGTGAAGATTGTTATAAATCAGTTATAACATTGTAAATATAGTAACCACAGCATATTTTCTTGGTAGAAAACTTGATGCAAAATTCATTTCACATAATTATCAGAAGCATTAGGTTTATAGTTGCTGCAAGAATTATGATTATTAAAACATTGATATAGAAGAAAGGATGACGAGCGCTGTGTATGGTAACTCAGACTTTTATTCAACAAACTTGCCTATATTTAAATATAATTGATAAGCGTACATCATTACATGCCGGGGCCGCACGTTAGATTTGAGTAGATAGTGCAGGGATTTGTTGTGTTTGCTCCATGGAGATGAGCAAAGGCGGATATGCACTAAAAAGGTAGGGAATACAGATCTGAATAATACATGTGTAAATCAAAGGTATGACACAATAATTATGCTGCACTATTAGGCCGTGGCTTGGCTCACAACATCCATTTGTTTTAAACATTCTATTGTCGAAAAAAGAAAACCATACGCCAGGAATCAACTTAAAATTACGCTACAACCCAATGCACTTTAAATTTAATGAAGAAAAATAAAGTTGGAGTTAACAAAAATTATTTTAACAATGAACAAGTAGTACTCACCATTTTTTTAAACATCTATTCAGCTTGAAAACCAGGTAGATCTAATTCGGATAAAGATTCCAATTATGTATAAAAAAATTTTTTTTAGGCCGGTGCTGTCTTTCCTATCAACCTTTCCGAGAAATCCCTGTGGGATGGCGGGCGTGCTATGAGCAAGGGGCATGGGGCTTTTCGGCAAGTGTACAGACATTCCGTCGGCTGTGAATGTGATAGCACCGCCGCTTACGGCACATTTATAATTATTTTTCAGTTAACTGTCATCACTGCTTAGTATTTCTTTTTCCGCTGAAAACGGCGCTCTAGGCGGATGGGCTGGAATCCCAGCTCTGTGTTCATCTGTGACGGCACTTAATTTTTTGTCCAGTTAACTGTCATCACCGATTAGTATTTCTTACTCAAGTGAAAACTGCGCCTTAGGCAGATGGCCTGGAATCCCATCTCTGTCTCAATCTGTGTGCGGCAGGCTGACAGCGCATTTGCAGACATAAGTCTCACCTGTTCTCATATTGTTGGAATCTCCTTGGCTTTCTAGGAGCAAATAATAAATATTAATGACAAAAGATGTCTCAGGATCCAATATACTCATTAGGCCGAACGTGTTATAACGAAGTCTAAATTAGTTAGATAGCTCAGCGGGCAGGGATCTAGACCATTATTAACCCTTCGTTTCGTATAAGATAATTTTCAGTCTTTCCTTATGCTGTTATTTTATATGTTGTACTTGATGAAGCCATTCTGGTTGTATTTAAGGCAAAACGACCTATACACGAAAGTAAAAAAGAATTACGTATGTGTACGTGTAAAGTAATCTTTATTGCATCTCGCAGTTCTCTTATCCTCAAAATTGTTCATTGAACTCTCGTACTCTGCACGTCAAGCTATGACGTATTATTTTCTCTGATCGAAAGATATTACTACGAGTATTTTCGTAGGGCGGGAAAATAAAAAACCAGATGTGTATGATGTGCGTGATACGGTACACGTCACACGTGAGATTAATTGGGAAAACTATGTGCTTTTTGTACAAATACAATAAACAATTAATGTTTGAGAGATGCATAGAGATATATCGATAGATAGATAGATAGATAGATAGATAGATAGATAGATAGATAGATAGATAGATAGATAGATAGATAGAGAGAGAGAGAGAGAGAGAGAGAGAGAGAGAGAGAGAGAGAGAGAGAGAGAGAGAGAGAGAGAGAGAGAGAGAGAGAGAGAGAGAGGAGAGAGAGAGAGAGAGAGAGAGAGAGAGAGAGAGAGAATGGGGTAGGCATACAAGAGATAACAAGAGAGAGAGATTGATATAGAGGGAGGCAGGCTAGAGATGTGTGTGTGTGTGTGTGTGTGTGTGGTCACACTGAGTGTACGTACTTCACGCTAGGGCATATTTACGAAGTGCGCAAAACTCAGGGACGTGGCACCGATTTTGTTTTAGATCAAAAGCGTTCTAACTACTGCATAATGTTACATTTTGTTAGCCGCAATTTTTGAAAGGCATATTTTATACATTATTATGAACGCTTATCAAGACAAACTTTCTTGCCAGCAAATAGATAGAATAAGTGTCAGAAGAGAGCTCATTTACACAGCAAATACTTAAAGCTTATTCTTCCACAACAATGATTCTTCACCTCACGTGTGAAATGATTGGAAAAAAAGATATTGGCCATGTTACAGCTTAGGTGACGAGATACTTCTGGTCAAAGCAAATCCAACTGGTTATACCAGAAGAACGGTTTTCTTGCTGCGGTTGGTGGTATTTTATTGTTCATGGGTCCCAAGACTAACACTTGACAATTTTACGTGCAGCCACGAAATCAAAGAGTGGCGATACAAGGGCCCCAACCTGCAGGGAGCATGATGTCCGATCGGTGCTTGACCGGAGACAACCCGAATAGAAGATGCGCGTCTACCGCTTTGCCTTAGATTTCACGAAGGGTCTTACTCAAACGTACAACCACAATAAAGCTCTCAAATTAGTACACCTAAAATCAAAGTGGCTTTGCACTTTAGGGTTTCCAATTAGGACCAGGATTAGGCTTCATGATTAATATGTGTTTAGGTGCCATCGTCGGGTGTCTTTATTCCCTCGTTCTACTACTATATACCTATGATGAAGTTTAACCTTGTCCTTAAATTAGATTCGGATTTGAAAGCGTAGTGTTGACATTAAATGGGTTTAAGAAAACAATACAAATTACGGCAAGAAATCTCAACTATTGAAATAGAGCCCCGCACCTAATTGAACCTAGCCCGCTTTCACTTACGAATAGCTAAATGAAATTAAAAAAAAACAAACAGCAATGGCTGCTTGATCGAGGAATCAATTTCAATTCCTAACATCTAATTAATGCTTTATGCGTTATCGTGAAAAATAAACGAACCAGCCTAAAGCATTCAGAAAATTCCAAGGTACCAATATATCGAAATTTAAAGTTTTTACCTTGAGTAGTTATGGCGGAGAAGACGATAATAATTTCACCAGTTCACAAATATATAATAAAATTATTATTATCATCATTATCATCATCATCATCATCATCATCATCATCATCATCATCATCATCATCATCATCATCATCATCATCATCATCATCATCATCATCATCATCATCACTAGAAGACTGGAGATAGATCTAGGTCTAGAGCTAGATCTAGATCTATTCTATGCGTTGTTAGTTTGTTCTCTGACCTTGTCTGCCCCGGTTGTGAAGATCATTCTAGGTTAAATCTATGCATTGTAAATCAGTGTACACACCAGTATGTTTTCCGCGTGTATTTTCGATGTGTATATTTTTTTTTTCTGTTCACACCACTCTGCGCAACCAATTTGCATGTGTATATCAGAGTAAAAAATACACAAGCGCCCAGAGCGTTCAGACCATGTGTACTTTTCACTCTGTTTTCGGCATGCACCAAACTAGAGTGTTCACACCAGTATGTTTCGCATGTGTATGTTTGACTCTGATATACACATGCAATCAAGGGGTCACTGCGCATGCGCGAACCCCAGTGACCCGCGGTCTTCAAAACAAACACATAAATATGGCGACTGCAGAAGCCTTTAATGAATGTCTGGAGTTTTTGTATGATATAAAAAATCCAGGCTATTAAAAAAAATTATGTTTGCTCTTTTTCCGTTTTGCTGGGAGAGATTGTAAGAGCAACAAACAATTGCCTCTTCCTCTTCACTGGTATTGTTCTTCTTCGCTAGCAGAACTAGATCTAGGTTTCGATCGATGCCGTCAAACAAACAAGATCACGTGACAGTCGATGCGCATCGCATCAAAATATACACTCGGAAAATACACAACGTCTGAACACTCTTAAAAAACAGAGTGCAAACTACACATGCGTTTGCTTGTGTATATTTGACTCTGCGAAAAGTACACGCCGTCTGAACAGAAATAATTCTAAGGACATACACATGGAAAAAATCCTTCGTCTGTACAGTCCCTTAGTGTGTTTTTCTACTTTGTCTGCCTTGGTTGTGAAGAACATTCGAGAAATCTGTCAATCTGGTAAACAACTTGTTTTTCAGTGTTTTTCAGTGTCGGTTTGTTTACAATCTAAGGACTTCAGTGAATTGGAGCAGTGTCCCTTGTAGTCTCGCAATTTCTAGATGATCGTAGTACATGCTAGAAATATCTTGAATCTTCTGGGTTACAACAAATCGGTATAAAAGGCTCGTACAGGAACAGTTAAGATCACTGGCGAACTGATGCTTCTGCAAATGCACATACAAAAAGCGAGCGAGGAGATACTGTACTACACTCCCCCGAGCCGCCTGAGAAAGATCCTAAACACAAAAGGACCAAGGGCCGATTGTGACTGCCTGAAGGATCTGGAGTCCCCCCTCTCCATCAAATAAACATAAACCCCAACGCAAGGAAAAGCACCACTCTCACCCAACACAGTAGAAACCAAACCAACCAAAAATACTGGTTGAACGAAAATTGTGAAAAAGCGGTAAAAGAAAGACAGGCAGCGCTAAAAAGATTGACACACAATAAAACAGAAGAGCACCTCCTAGAATACAGAATTAAACGCAACAAAGCCACAGCAATAATAGAGAAAACCAAAAAAGAATCATGGAGAGACTTCACCAAACAAATAGATACAAACTTTAATGCAAAACAAGCCTGGAACCAAATAAACAGCATAAGAGGAATAAAAAAAAAGACCAACAAATAACTCACCACTAGAAAATAAGATAACCAAAGAAATAGCAGTCGCCGACGAGGACAAAGCAGAAATATTAGCTAAACAGTTTGAGTTCATATCCAGTGAAGAAAATCTAGAACCAGAATTTAGAAGATTCAAGGAAGAAAACGGGGCAGAAAACGGGTACCTCCAAATAAAAGACAACCCCTTAGAAGATAATGAAAAATACAACCTACCCATCACAATCAATGAACTCCAAACCACACTAGATAGAAAGAGCAAAACTACCCCAGGAGAAGATGCCCTAACCTACCAGATCATAAACCACTGCCCACACAAAACCAAACGAAAAATCTTAAATCTATTTAATGTTATTTGGAACAGCGGACAAATACCAAAGCAGTTCAAACATGCTATCATCATCCCTATACACAAACCAGGGAAAGACAAAGTCTGTTATTTATTATAGTCTCGAGAGTTTTCCCTAGGTGGGATGTGAGACTTATTGGTCTATATGATGCTGGGTCTCTTTTGTCTTTCCCTGGTTTGTGTATAGGGATGATGATAGCATGTTTGAACTGCTTTGGTATTTGTCCGCTGTTCCAAATAACATTAAATAGATTTAAGATTTTTCGTTTGGTTTTGTGTGGGCAGTGGTTTATGATCTCGTAGGTTAGGGCATCTTCTCCTGGGGTAGTTTTGCTCTTTCTATCTAGTGTGGTTTGGAGTTCATTGATTGTGATGGGTAGGTTGTATTTTTCATTATCTTCTAAGGGGTTGTCTTTTATTTGGAGGTACCCGTTTTCTGCCCCGTTTTCTTCCTTGAATCTTCTAAATTCTGGTTCTAGATTTTCTTCACTGGATATGAACTCAAA
Source organism: Elysia chlorotica (assembly GCA_003991915.1). Classification (NCBI taxonomy): domain Eukaryota; kingdom Metazoa; phylum Mollusca; class Gastropoda; family Plakobranchidae; genus Elysia; species Elysia chlorotica. Next base: position 188,352 of record RQTK01000823.1, read on the forward strand.
CTGTTTAGCTAATATTTCTGCTTTGTCCTCGTCGGCGACTGCTATTTCTTTGGTTATCTTATTTTCTAGTGGTGAGTTATTGGTTGGTCTTTTTTTTATTCCTCTTATGCCGTTTATTTGGTTCCAGGCTTGTTTTGCATTAAAGTTTGTATCTATTTGTTTGGTGAAGTCTCTCCATGATTCTTTTTTGGTTTTCTCTATTATTGCTGTGGCTTTGTTGCGTTTAATTCTGTATTCTAGGAGGTGCTCTTCTGTTTTATTATGTGTCAATCTTTTTAGCGCTGCCTGTCTTTCTTTTACCGCTTTTTCACATTTTTCGTTCCACCAGTATTTTTCGTTGGTTTGGTTTCTACTGTGTTGGGTAAGAGTGGTGCTTTTCCTTGCGTTGGGGTTTATGTTTATTTTTAAATTGTTTGGGATTGATTGGAGGGCTGCATTTCTTATTTCTGTTATTAGGTCTTCGCATTGTTGGTCTAAATTGTCGAAGCTTTTCTCCTCTGCATTTTGTAGGAGTTGTTGGAATTTATCCCAATCTGCTTTTTTGGTGTTGAATCTCAGCTGTGGGGGGGTGTTGTCATGAGGGTCGTCGTCTCCCAAGAGTGTTGTCAAGCAGGGTAGATGATCGGACCCTAGGCAATCTTCTATCGGTTCCCAGCTGACACTTTCATATATGTTGTTGTGTGACACTATGGTTAGGTCGATTGCTGAATGTGATTCTCTGGGATTTTGCGCGATCCTTGTTGGTTGTCCTGTGTTCATAATCATGTAGCCGTGTTCTAGTGTCTTTTCTTCAAGCAACTCCCCTTGTTTGTTGGTGTTTGTGTTTCCCCATGTCTTTGATTGAGCGTTGAAATCTCCTACAATTATGTGGTTATCTTCTTGGAGAAGGTGGTCTAGTGTTTGAGGGTCTTCTTGAGAATGTGGGTGTCTCCAGTATAGGTTGGTTACCTGTAGTTTTTTCTTGGCTATGTGTATTTCGATTGTTTGATAATTTATTGTTTCGCTGGAATAGTCTTTAATAATAGTGTGGTTAACATCTTCTCTAATCAGTATGCTTAGTCCTGGACTTTTCTTTTCTTCAAGAGGTTGTCTAAATTCATGATAATTCTTGACCCTAATTTTTTATTTCTAATATTTTTCCTGGGATTTTTTTAGTTTTGTTTCCTGTATACATATGACGTGGGGATTTTCTTTTTCTTCTTTAAGTCTTTTAAGGTCTGGGCGCTTCTTTGTAAGAGACCTGCAGTTCCAATTTATTATTTTGATTGTTGGGAGGTGGTGCTCTTTATTGGTGGGGGTTTTGTTTTTGTTTTTGGTACTGTCGTTGTGATTTTCATTATCCATTGCTATGTTTGGCTGCCCTCGCTCTAGTTACGACACCTGGGGTCGGGCGTTCCAGGGAGACCTCTCGGTCTACGTGGGGTGGAGGGGTAGGGTCACGGGTCCGAGGGCGGGATTTCCTGGAAGAGGTTGGTGGGGTCAACTGGGCAGACGATGTTTCATGCTCGCACTAGAGGAGGATCTCCGGAGTCGGGATGAGTTCCAGTTCAGAGGGCGGGCAGGAGAGGGAGGACTCTAGAACCTTTAGGCAATCACAATCGGCCCTTGGTCCTTTTGTGTTGAGGATTTTTCTTAGACGGCTCTGTGGTGTGAAGTACAGTATCTCCTCGCTCGCTTTATGTATGTATTTTTGTAGTAGCATCAGGTCGACAGTAATATCTTTTAGAGGGTTGCACCTGATGAGCTCATTCAGCGCTGCGCGGGCGAATAATATTTTTAATTTAATGTAGACCTCTCGTGTCATTGCGTGGCTGGTCTGGTTCCGTGTTTCTGTGTCAGCGTCTGTTGTTTGTTTTTCTGTGTTTGTCGCTATGTCCTTGTTGGGCTGGTCCCCTTTCTTCTTTGTCTGAAGGCTTTGTGTTCCTTCGGCCATGGTCCATTCCGTGTGTGTGTGTGTGCGGGGGGGGGGGGGGGGGTGAGGGTAGCCATCGGTTTAAAAACCTTACGGTAGAAACTTGTGTTATGACTATAAGAATATAATTATGAAGTAATGTTGCTGTTGTTGTTGTTGTGAGAGATATTTCTTGAGAAGATTTGCATGCAAAGTCTTCTCTTTTCCATTGATCTTGACCTTGTAATCGTTAAGACCAACTGAGTTGATAATATCAAAGGGTCCTTTCCATTGTACCAACAACTTGTTTGCATCGGTCGGAAGGAGAACTAACACCTTGTCGCCCGGACTGAAACACCTAGACTTTGTTTTCTTGTCGAAATATTTCTTTTGCCTCGCTTGTGATGATTCAAGCTGCTCCTTAGCTAGTTTTAATGTGTCGTTAAGACGCTCTCGTAGATCTAGCACGTACTGATAACTTGACTTCACTTCCGGTTTACCAATATCTTGGGTCCATAGTTCCCGTAATATGTGTATGGGTCCTCTCACAGTCCTGCCATACATCAGCTCGAACGGGGCAAAATGAGTTGAATCTTGAGGCACTTCCCTGTACGCAAAGAGTAGAGCGTTGATGTATCGGTGCCACTGCTTTGGCTTTTCATTCATTCATTCAAATTCAAGTTTATTCAGTCAATATGTGTTACATCGAAAATATATAATGTTGAATGTGACATCTTCAAAAGAAATTACATTACAATAATAGCACAACCTCTTCAACATCTTCTTTAACGTGCCGTTGAACTTCTCGACCAGGCCATTACACATTGAGTGATATGGTGTAGTCGTAGATTGTGCCACACCAAGAAGCCTGCATACTTCCTTCATACAATCCGAGATAAACTGTGTTCCCTGATCGCTAAGAATTTCTTCTGGAACACCGAGGCGACTATATATATCCACGAGCGCCTCAGCTACTGTCTCAGTGTCGATTCTCCTCAGCGGGATAGCTTCTGGATACCTTGTTGCATAGTCTACAAGCGTCAAAATGTATCGGTGTCCTGCTTCACTTGCTGGTTCTATAGGTCCTATTAGATCCACAGCGACACGTTTAAAAGGGACATCCACCACTGGTATGTTCTCCATTGGGGCCTTCTGCACCGTTCCCTTGCTCACCGTCTTCTGGCATATATCGCACGAGCGGCAGTATCTGGCCACGTCCTCGTACATGCCAGGCCAGAAGAAGTTGCTCATTATCTTCTCTCTGGTCTTTTTGACCTACGGTGATTGTATCATGGGCTACTGACATTACGTACTTTCTCAGGCTTTCTGGGAGAACGACTTGTCGTACATTAGCCCCTCCGCGGATCTCGTCATTATAAACTCTGTATACGACTCCGTCCTTTTTTTCGAAGAATGATGTTCTTCCCGCGCGATTTTCAGACAAAACAGAGTCGCCCATCCTCTTGATGGCTTCATCATCTTGCTGGAGTCGGATCAGTTCTCTCCGGTCCACTCCTGTGTGCTTCGGTGTATCTGGTACCGTAAGTGGCCTATGCCTAACTACCTGTCTTGCTTGGGCCCTTGTCGTTACAGCACCAACCATGGGTGTCATATCAGGGTCATCTGGGTTCCGAGCACCCGGGACGTTTCCCACAACAAGATAGTAGTGGTGATGGTAGTAATAATAACAGTAGTAGGCCTAGTAATATTAATAATAATAATAATGGTAATAATGATAATGGTAATAATGGTAATAGTGGTAATGGTGGTAATGGTGATGGTGGTAGTAGTGGTGATAGTGGTAGTAGTAGTAGTAGTAGTGATAGTAATAGTAGTGGTGGTGGTTGTAGTAGTAATAATAATACTGGTAATGGTGGTCATGATGATGGTGGGGAAAGTAATAGTAATAATGATAATGGTAGTAATAGTAATAGTAGCAGGAGCAGGGGTGGTAGTAGCAGTATCAGTGGTGGTAGTGAGGGTAGTGGTAGGATGAGGGTGGTGGTAATGCTAAGAGTGACAGTGGTGACGGTGGGGACAATGGTTAATTTAGTGGAGGCAGAGTTAATAGCAACTGCAACAATAGAGGCAAAATTATGATAGTGATAGGGGTGGTAGTGGGGTGGTAGCATTAATGACATGGGTGTTAATAAATAGGGTAACGATAATCATAATGGAAAAATAGGCAGCAGGGATAATTAAAAAAAAAAAAAAAAAAACAAAAAAAAACAAAAAAACAACTTACTTGTGCTGAGGTAGTAGGAATGGCTATGGTGGGTAGGTGGCGATCGTAGGAGCTGCAATAGCCACGGCCATATAGGGAATGGGGGAACAATACTAAATTAGAATACCGATAGGGTAACACCCCCGGTTTTAACTATGCAGCCATACCATGTCTTGCCTTCTTCTTGATCTTTTGTCTTCTGTCTACGCCGCCTGTCGCCGTATAGGATCCCCCAGGGGAACCTAGGAGAAGTTAAACCCGGAGAGAGGGAGAGAATTTTGGCCAGTCCCAATTATAAAAATATTAAA
>RQTK01000823.1:193018-223156 GCA_003991915.1 Elysia chlorotica
CAACAGGTTTAACATGGTGTTGTAATTACATTTTACTATCTTTTTTCTCTATTATTTTGTGTACATTTTTTGTTCTTGTGTCGATTTTGTATTGAGACTACACAAAAGATGTACGAAAAATAGTTTCAAATTTGATTCCATTTGAATCAGATTAGTTTGCTCTTTATGTTACAGCTACGACTAACCATATAACTTAATAAATGTTCAAGTTATATCCATTGGTATCTAATAAAATTATATTTATTTAGCGCTTTCCATTTTCAGAATATTTTAAAAAATCTCAAAGCGCTTTACAGTGGATACACTAAACACGCATACATCATATCAATCAGCATGCAATTAAAAATTAAATATTAAAAGTTAAATCTTAGCCAAACAATATACATAAGAAGAAATGTAGACGTAAATAGTATGCAGCATATACCTATTATCAGAAAGAATATAATAAATATGATATAAAATGCAACACTGTAAAGCTGCGTAATAGTATGCAACCATATACAATCTACGTAAAAGACCGACAGGTAAAAACAAGTAAAATAGGAACTTAAGAACTGAAAACACGTTTGAAAAGATGACTCTTCAGATCTTTTTTAAAGGTCTCGAGGCTTGCACTCTCCCTAATCTCTCGTGGAAGAGAATTCCAAACATGTGGTCCCTGAAACTGAAATGACCGGTCGCCAAATGATTTTAAATTAGTTTTAGGCGTAAAGAGTAAAGTTTTGTCATTTGTAGATCTTAGAGAGCGAGATGCCTTGCTCAGATTAAGGTGCAAAAGTTCTTGTAAATATTGTGGGGCCAAATTGTTTAAGCATTTAAAAACGGTTATAGCGATCTTGTATTCAATTCTTTCTTTCACGGGCAACCAATGTAATGATTTTAATAGGGGCTTTACATGCTCATTTTTCTTTTTCTTGTAAATTACCTTGGCCGCGTGATTTTGAACTTTTTGAAGTTTATTTAGTTGGTCCACCGATAGACCAGAGAGTAGTGCATTGCCATAATCCAGTTTGGATAGAACCAGAGACACCATTAATTTTACAGTGACATCAAAGGTCAGGTATCTTCTTATAAGACTGATACGACTTATCTTAAAATATAAAGTTTTACACAATGAACTGACTTGATCACTCATAGTTAGACTTTGATCAAAAATAATGCCTAGATTCTTTGCCTTTTGAGATGGTACAACAAAACTTGAATTTATTTCCAAAACCTTTTTGTCAGTCTTCTTAAGGTCAGATGGCTTTCCAAACAAAACAACTTCAGTCTTTGACTCATTGAGTTGTTGCTTATTTTGTTTCATCCATGCTTTAAGTTTAGATATTCAGCTTTCTGTTGTTCTTAATAATAAGTTTAGATGTTTTATTTTTTAATTTTTGTATATCTGTGTATTGTCTGTATTTTGTTGTTTTTGCAGATTGTAATTTTTTACTATGTTTGCGGTGGGCTGCAGGTAAATTGTAAAAAGAATAGGACCTAAAACGGAACCCTGTGGAACACCGAATGGTAAAATAACCTCCTCAGAATAAGAAGTTCCAACTTTTACACGGAGAGTCCGAGATCTTAAATAAGATTCAAACCATGCAAGTGCATTTCCTTTAATGTTAAAGCTAATTTTTAGACGATTTAACAGAATTTCATGGTCGATTGTGTCAAATGCTGCACTTAAATCTAAAAGGCTAAGCAAGCAGACACTACCAGAGTCAAGACTAACAATAATGTCATTGAAAACACGTAAAAGGGCAGTTTCTGTTGAATGTACAGCTCTATAGCTCTATTGTTATTGCAGCTGTGGATTTAATTATTGTCGAGATTTCTTTATAACATTTTCAATACCCTAGACGTGTTTATAGTTAATTAAGTTATTCTTCAATATTTCTACAAGAAGGAGTTAACTTTATTATTTGTGTTGAGCCAGTGGATGTCGGATCACTGTCTGAAGCACCGCTACAATATAAAATTTTATAACCGATAGCTGGGCTCTACAACAGAGACTGTGCATCACCCCAACAATCCAAGTTACATCATTATTATTATTATTTTTATTATAATATTCTATATATCACTTCCTATGTAAAAAAAAAACATTTTTCTCTTTTGAGTATATTGAGCCGAAAATTAAGAAGAAAACTCTTAACCATTCGATATTTAATCTGGAAAATTAATTGAAGTTAAGCTGGTTTACGATCAGTTAATCAAGAGTTTCCATGGTGTCTATTTTTATCAAGTGGGTACAGTGCAACCGCGGGTCTCTTTAGACAATTTGGTGCCCAACTATTCACGGGAAGATATTAAAAGGTTCCATAAAACAGCTTAATAATGTTCTATATGTTTACTATACATTGTATATTGAGTCATAAATCTGTTATAATCCAAAGGCTTTTTTGTGTTTTTCTAATAAGCACAAAAGTGCAGATATGGAACCTTTACAAATTCACTTCGCGAATTGCTTCCCAACTTACCGTTGCTGCTCCAATGTATCACCCACTTTGCGTTAAAAACCACCAAGTTTCTCTTTCTCTCTTTTTTTTCAGGTTTGTGTTTGTTGACTTGCGGCTATAGAGAGAACGTATGCCGGCCTATGATTGGTTATTTTCTTCACCTCTAGGTTTACTTCCAGGGCGGGTGTTGCGAATGTAAACAACTTGCTGCATCCTTCTTCGTTTAACCACTGTTTCTAGGCGTATATACCTAGATTTTTAGAATCAATAGCCCATTACTCTGTAGTTTGTCTTCAACTTAATTATTCCAGCTTTTGTAATCCAAAATTAAGTTTTTTATTTAATTATTGTTTTGTGATATTGTTTTACTTTTTTTTAGATTTGGCCACTCACTAAATTTTAACTTTTTTTTTTTCTTATTGGGGAACGTATGCTTTCTATTAATTTTGTTATTATGTTGATATATATTTTTTATTCATACGTCTTGTTTTCTATTGTGCAACTTCAAAGTTGTGTTAATATTCATTTGGGCTATTCCTAATTTAATCCCAAACACTATTTTTTAAATATCTTTAACCCTTTTTACCATAACTTTAACTGTTATCATCACTTCTTTGTATTTGCTCGATAGAAAATTGGTGTATGAGATCTCAGTAGCAGTCTCATAGTTTACATCAATATCCCCCCTCCCCCGTCAGGCCATACAATTCTAGTACCATCTCAACTCCCCGGGGAGCATACAGTGGTGCTACCATTTTACACCACTATTCACTGACAATATCCTTCACTGCCTATAGCCAGGTACCCATTCAATCATTCATTCATTCATTCAATTAAATAATCAATTAACTAACTACTCAATCAATCAATCAATACCAACACAAAAACATAGACCTGCGGGGAAGGGGGGGGGGGGGTAGATTCTAGACCCTGGGGAACATAGACATGCTCCCGTTGGTAGTACCGGTAGTGGTGTTGGTGTATTTTTTGTTGTTGTTGTTGTTGTTGTTGGTGGTGGTGGTGGTGGTGGTGGTAGTGGTGATGTGGTTCTGGTGGTGACGATTGTGGTGGTGGTGGTAGTTGTTGTTTGTGGTGGTAGTGTTCCAACATATGTTTTTTTTTGTTATTGGTAGTGTTGGTGGCAGTGGTGGGTGTTGATAGAGGGGGTGGTGTTGTTAGTGTTGTTGTTGTTGTTGTCGGTGGTGGTGGTGGTCTTCTACTCCTGCTGCTGTTTATGGTGTTGACCTTTCCCTACTCGTGATTAAGCATTAACGAGAGCATGTATCAATGTGTGAGTAGGTCTACTTCCTTCCCTAAATCATTTTATGGTAGTGTTGATGATGGTGTTTTTGGTGGTGGTACTGGTAGTGGTGGTGTTGGTAGAGGTGATGGTGGTGTTGTTGGTGGTGGCGGTCTTGCTGTTAATGCTGCTGTTTCTAGTGCTGCTGCTGTTTAGACCTAGCTTTCCCTACTCCTGATCAAGCATTAATGAAAGCATGTTTTGAATGTGTGAGTATGAATTATTGAATACTAATACTGCACAAACAACACTGTATATGCTATCTGTTAGTAGGCCTACTTTCTTCCCTAATTCTCTCTCTCTCTCTTTTTTTAAACACTTTCTCTCTCTCCCGAAGCCGAGAAACCGGGTCACTCACTCATGTGTTCGTTTACATTCGCAACAACCACTACGGAAGTCAACTCATCTCAACTCTAGACCTATGCATATTATTATATTTCAGCTAATCATAGGCCGGCATACGTTCTCTCTGTAGCCGCAAGTGTGTTGTTGTTGTTTTGTTTTTTTTTGTACTTTATGGTGACTATTTTCGAAGCACCAATTTGCACCATTGATACTTAACGTGTGTAATGTACTCTAACGACCATGTAGCAGTAAATGGGAAATTTGCAGCCATTGACTATCATTTTTGTCTATATGTCTGTCTCTCTGTCTGTCTGCCTGCTTGCCTGACAATGCTTTCCCCCCCCCTCTTTTCTCTATCTCTGTCTGTCTGTTTGTCTGTCTGTCTCTTTTATCGTTTCTCTGTCTGCTTCTCTCTCTCTCTCTCTCTCTCTCTCTCTCTCTCTCTCTCTCTCTCTCTCTCTCTCTCTCTCTCTCTCTCTCTCTTCTTCTCTTCTCTCTCTCTCTCTCTCTCTCTCTCTCTCTCTCACACACACACACACACACACACAATTTTCTAGCCATGGATAAAGCCATCCTTCACAAATGTACAGGCTGTTGCTTTCGAACCATCTGCAAACTTTAAATTCAACATAATTAATTTGTTTAATGCAATGGCTCTCTACAACACCCACACAAGCACACCCACACACCCACATACACACACACACACACACACATGCACCATTGAGCACTATCGATTTATCAAAACTCTCACAACGTAACGATGTAAATTTTACTTTTATTAATGTCGACGCGCAAGAAAAAAAAAGGTCCTTTTCTTGTTCCATCAAAAGACCATCAATTTTTAAAAAACGCACTTAAAAAAAATAATAAATCACAAACCATAGGCAATTCTATTACAATTTTTTTCCGGAAACTCGCCGCTATATTGCGCAGCTTGTGCACAAAACTGTACATTTTTTCGAAATGCAAATGGATACACACTGTACACTTCCGACGGGCTGTTTGCGCTTCTGCAAACTCCTTAACATGTGGGGGTATTGGATCAGAAATAAAACTTATAGTAATTAACATTTATCTTTTTAATGGGTTTTTTGTTCCTTGGCAAGTGCGCAACTAGATAAACAACAACTGAATAACAACAACAACAGCAACAACATCGCATCCATAAATCAAAGTCGCGGGGGCAATAAAAAACGGTGCCCATTTCCATCATAGCACGTAAATCTCCACAATAATGAGATCATAAACATAAAGCAGTTAATGTCACATAATTATAGTTTATGCTCCCACGTAAGAGTTGATCTAGGTATGAAGTAGTTACAGAGAGAGCAGGTGGCGGAGTGGGATAGCATTATTTTGCGGTAGAGAGTGAAAACATGATGTGATAAAAATAAAAAAAAACTACAAAAAGAAACAAAAAAATCATAAGTCACTCATAAGTCTCCACAAGAAAGTGAGTTTGTTCTCTGTTCTCTAGTCACACCCACACTTAGGCCTATATGAGGACACAATGTCATACACAAGTCCTGTCCATCTAAATGTAAATAGGTATAATGATGTAAACCTGAAGTAATTGTCATTGATGGGAACATCAATTTTACAACAAGATCAACAAGAACAAGAACAAGATCAACAAGAATAACAACAACAACAACAACAACAACAACAACATCAACACGTAGGTACACGTGTACCCATGAGAGCACTACCTTAAAATAAACAAACTATGGTAGCCGCACCTTTTGATATTGAAAATAATAATAACTTTAAGATCTAAAGGAAACATTCTCTGGATTTATGCTTACTTTTTTCAAAATCACTCGCTAGATCTAGATGTAGTGAAAAATCATGTGCGCTGACTGCACGACTACACTGTCAGTCAGATCTTAGCCACCTTACACCAACCTACTGAAGGGCAAGGTTATCCGGGGAATAAACAGCCTTGACTGATGTAACATTATAAATGCTTTTGCTTTGATTGGATAAAATTCGCTTACGTTTTTTTGCTTGCTTTACACCGATTGGCCCTTTTCTTGAGGGCGTTGGCAATAATAGGAAAATGGCTGTGTATACAAAGCTTAGTATTTCATCATCATAGTCAAACCTCAGTTCAAAATATTTTGACTATTCTTTTTAACATCAAAATCTTATTGTGAAACTAAACTTGTACTAATATGGCCCAACAAATAAAAAAAGTTGACACCTTAATCACAGAGGCCTGCAAAGCTTATGAAAAACGTTTCGGCACAAAACCTACACTTGGAGCAAGAGCTCCCGGTCGTGTGAATTTGATCGGCGAACACACAGACTACAATGCTGGGTTTGTTTTTCCCATGGTGAGTTCTGTCCTGAGATTAGCTTATTAAATATCTAGCAAATCTTATAAATTTGGAATCTTGGGTTTAAATTTAAAAAAACTATACTTTAATCTAGACCTAGGGCTAGATTTTCTACTCTATGCCTAATCTAGATCCAAATCACATTATAAATGAGCAACGGTATGACGACGTAAGAGCTGTCAACCTGAAAGATGATTATCCCTGTCTAGGCCTACATGTCTGAAAGGCACCTCTCTTTCGAAATAAGACGGTGGTAACCATATACGCAGGTTACGCCCTTAAATTCTTAATCTATATTTAATGTGCACTATCGACATGTATATATACATATTTTTAGGTCTAGATTTAGATATCTATGTAAATCTAATCGACATACATATTTTTAGGTCTAGATATAGATGTAAATCTATGCCTGTACAGGCATAAATTATCATGGCTAAGTATATAGACGCATTACATGTAGATCTAGATTATATCTATTATTATAAATATAGATCTATCAATATATTATTTATTTTTTAAGAACATTTTTTAATTTATAAAGCATTTGAACTTTGTCAGAAGACTTGAGAGATGTTCAACAAGCAAAACCAAGAGTCTAATAGTGCATTAGAATTGTTTAAAAAAGTGTGCGTTTTAAAGACGAGAGAAAAATACTAGAATCTAAGTATGGATCCCTCCTAACTGTAGGCCGATTGATTAGCATAATTCATTCTTCTTGCACGATGAGCTAATGTCTTCCAACTTCGTGCCATAAGTCTAAGGTAAAATCACTTTCCTAATAGGCCTTCATGTACTAGATATTAAATGGGAGCGTCATTTCGCATTGTAACATATGGTGCCCTGTACCTATTTTTTGATTCACATCTCAAAATACGATACTCATGCGATTTACATAGTACATCAGAATTTACGATGCAAATTGACACTTCATACTATTATATATATCTTCTTTTGACTTTTTCTCCCTGAAGGCTTTGCCCATGGTAACTGTGGTTGTTGGAACACCTACACAGTCTGGAAAATGCAGAGTGGAGACCTTAGCCTCTGGTACAGACAGCCCACAATACACTGAGTTCCAGATCAAAGATCTCAAGAGAGGAACCCCTAAGTGGTGCAACTATGTCAAAGGTGTAGCTGCTCAGATGTCAGGTGAGATCATTTTAAATTCTTATCCAGCGGTAACATCTAAGGATTCTAAAAATCTACCTTTTTTATCCAATATATAACTGTCTTTGTCTCAAACTTAGACATGCGATCAAATCCAAACCGCTCCACCCTAAAATCCCAAATTTTACGGTAAATTTACACATGGGCCCTGCGAATTTTTGAGTCATCAAACTAATAACATCAAACACCTAAACAATTTTTAACTAATCAATGCTATGAACCACAATTATCAATCCATCTTATTTTCACTGCAACCATCGGTCGAAAATCTATTGAATAGTTTTAGAAAAAAATGAGGTGTGTTCAACAGTAAAAAGTATAAATTTTTCACACATGTATGGATTGTAACGTAAAAGGAAATTATTATCGAATTTGAACGTTTTAAATTCTGTATTGGGGGGGGGGGGGTTTTTTTTTAAAGACTTTTTCGACATAGTTATCCCTTAGATTGGCAATAACCTACTAGGTCTAGGCCTATCTGGATGTAGATCTATATTTAAACAGACATAATATTTTGTTCTTATTCTTTTTGGGAATGTAATGCTCATTTTCATGCCTGATCCTGACTGACTCTCAAGGTCTCATTAATGATTTCTTCGTTCAAAGTACAGGGTCTCAACTTCGCGTTTGGATAACGTTTCGTTGATGATGTGTAGAATCTATATCGATAGTTTATTCATGCCCACTCCTGCTAAAAGTAACTTGGGTCGAAAAACAAACAACGCAAAGAGAGTGTCTACTGCAAAACGAAAATGGCAAGAATCTATCGGCGATAAATCTAGATCTAGATCTAATGATAATGGCCCAGCCGCACCGCCTCAACCGATACCAGATCAATAATTAGCCTTATTCTACAACATTAATTATTTCCAAAATGTAATAAACATAGACCCCTTGACCAAAGATGGTTTCACTGTCAGGCATTAAAGTTTAAAGGTGAAACAAAAGCGTTTTGTTGCTCTAATGGGGCCACAAAGTTGGATGTTTTCCCTCAGCTCCCCATCGGCATAGTTCTGAAAGCAAACATGTTTTAGAAAATGTGATACAGTGCAACTTCATCTTTTAAATGACGTCCTTTATGCGACAAAAGAAGGAGCAAGAGGAACATTTCGAATCCAAGGACAGGCTTGCCATCTCATTGGCTCTCTTCAACCATGAGACACCACTGAAGCAAAACGTTTACAAATTTACTTTGTTGAAAAAGAGACCGAGATTGATTTGCGTCAGTCAATGATGTCAGGACATCTAATCTGTGACATTCGTGATTGTTTGCATGAGCATAATAGTTGTGTGAAAGATTTTAAAACAGCTTACGATTAAAATTTGCATTGGCAACACACATCAGAGCACTCTATGGCTAATGAAAGCTACACCAATAATGTTGTCTTCAAATGAGCATTAATATTATAATGGTGAGTACGATATTTTCTGTTAACATAACATCAATACCAACATGGGTATTGATTTAAACTTTTAATCCCGCTAATTCACTGGCCTTTCAACTAGTATAAAAATAAAACTAGACTCTGCTGTTTCAAAAGGTTTTAACTGAATTGAAGAATAGTCAAAAAATAGTGTGGCATGGCATGTTAAGTTTCTTTAATTTTACAAGCAGGTCCCAGGCCTTACAATTATTTCTTTCTTTAGTTCTTACATTCAAGAAGAGCATTTTTGTCTTCGCCAATCTAGTTTGCACAAAATGTACATATAAACCCTTTTGTTACCTCACTATATGATGCAAGACTTGCAAACAATATAAGGGCAAAAACAGTGAAGTACGAGTAGACAAAACTTGCAGTGCATTTCAATGTGAGGTAAATATCATTGAGCATCTTTACTAATACTTAAAAAAATATGCCAAAATAGCGTAGGTTGATAACAATTGGCTGAAAAATACTAAGCATCAATCCCTCCTTATAAATCACCAGTCTTTGCATGCACTTGACCTTCTATTTTTGGTGGCCTTAATTATGGCCTTATATGTTGATTGTGCACGTCTTCTTGATTTTTCCATTTTCTATTGCCTTTTGGTGTAGAAGTCTTGAAAATTATCTGCACAAATAGAAGGAAATTAGTTGTTGCTTTTTTGTCACAGGAAAACACACAGAAAATTAAACTGAACTACATCTTTCAAAGTTTCATGCATATATGATGATGAATATTGTAGAAAAGAATTTTAGTTATGATATTAAGGAGTAACGATGTTTAAAACGACAGGATCAGGTAGCTGAGGGTTAAAACATTTAATATTCTTATTTGAACATTTGGATAACAAACAAACAAAATCCATGAAATTTAAACAGATAAGCACACCATTACTTCATAGTTTTGATCTTCCTATCAAATGCCAGAATTTTTATTTTGAAACAAAATCAAATTTATACATACATTTTATGTTAATTATTTAAACCATTTAGTCATAACATAAATTTGATATGTATTTATAAATATTTTCCTTTTTTTAAAAATTATTTACATGTTTTTAGGGAATGTGCCATCCTTTGATGCAGTTATTGCTTCCTCTGTACCTCTTGGGGGAGGAGTTAGCAGCTCGGCCGCTCTTGAAGTAGCCACATATAAATTCCTAGAACAAATGGAAGGTGTTCATGCAGATATACCTATCATTGAGAAGATCCTCAAGTGTCAGAAGGCAGAGCACGATTTTGCAGGCATGCCCTGTGGAATTATGGACCAATATATCTCCATGACTGGGCGGGAGGGCCACGCTCTGCTCCTTGACTGCAGGTAATTTATGATTTAAACCGAAGGTGTATATTTCATCAGAGTGGGGTGTTATGGTCAATGACATCAGTTGTAAATTTGATCCCAATTTTGTAATATTTATAGTTCAATAAATGCTAAATCATAAATCGGCTTTAGTACATTCACATCGTCTGTTTACTCAGTAGCTATAGAGATACACCTTAACTGTCAACTCTTGGTGGATTTATGAAAACCTGAATGCAGATATACTACTACTACTACTACTACTACTACTACTACTACTACTACTACTACTACTACTACTACTACTACTACTACTACTACTACTACTACTACTACTACTACTACTACTACTACTACTACTACTACTACTACTGCTACTATTATTCATAACATATCAAGTTACGGGAATAAAGGCTACATGTAAAGTTGTTAATCATAGCGGTCCTAAAAGTAAATTAAGAATTCCGCAAATAATATTCTAATTTTGATGTAATAATTGTTTTCTTGTTTCAAGCTATAAAAGATATAATCATAGCTAATCATAGATAAAACCGTAGTAATATATATATATATATATATATAATCACTCAGGCGCTATTCATGCGCATAGCAAGCATCACATTGCTGCCTGCGGTGAATCACACTTTGTCACATTTAGCATGCTAGTGCAGCGTGCACACGGCTACTGGTGCAGGTAAACAATATTTGGCACTATATTCGTGCATGTCCCATGTTAATTCAGTTAAAACACCCATTTTCCATTTTAATGTATTTGTTTTCGACTTATTTTTTATATACATAGTTTAATACATGGAGTATAAAAGGATTACTTGTCATTTGACAAACAAGTCTCGATAGCTGTAGAATAATGGACACAATTGCTCCTCTTTTGATCAGCTGTTGCATGATTAGAGCACCAGCTTTCAGATTGGATCTGTCATGTGTGGTAAGAGCACATGACCAAAATTTTGGGAATGTTTTAGAAATTTTTTGGTGGTAGAGGAACATTTTTATTCTACTTTTAGACCAAAAAGAGCATTGACCAAATTTGATGTTTACATGGTTAGAGCCGGACACTGACGAAGTATATTTACAGAACATTGAACTTGAGTAATTCTTGTGTAGAAAGATTCCTGGCTACCCACAGTGACTGCTGTTCGAACTTTTGGTTCTAACATGTTTTTCATCTCCTGAAGAATAGGCCAAGTCACAAATTGAACAAAACGCATTTTTGCAGAAGAAGGGTGAATGTGATCTGTTCATGTTAAATTCTTGATATTTTAGTATAGAATGATACATAAATTAGGCGACAGGCCACAGTATCAACTGCAGCAAATGTGCCTAATAGTTTGATATGGCTCACTTCATTGACTTGACCTGTTGTTTTATGAAGTTTTGGTCTCCATGCAGTACAAAGAATATATTCTTTGTTTCTCAAGGTATACGCAATATGTGAGCATTTAAAAAACAAAGAAATCCTAAAGCAAAGATGTATGACTTGGATTTTAATTAATCATTCAACTTTTGTTTCCCTTAATTGTAGATCAGAGCAAGGCAGGCTGGTGCCTCTGTGTGACCCGAATGTTGTCGTGCTTGTGACAAACTCAAACGTAAAGCATGAGCTTACAGGCTCTGAGTATCCACTCAGGAGGAAACAGTGTCAGAATGCGGCCAAGGTCCTCGACGTTGCAAGTCTGAGGGACGCTACAGAAGCTCAGCTGGAAGGTATGTGTGTCTGTATGAATCTTGATCTTTGGTGCTGGATCCCAGAGCGAGATACCCAGGTCTTGACTGGTGTTTGATCTTTAGTCACAGACAGCTACGGTTTCTCATAGTTTATCTTTATTTTTATTTGGTCTACAACTTAAACTGTGTTGTCGATTTCAATTGTTCTATTTGTAGAGCTACTATTATCAATACATATACATGTAATAGTGTTACACTGAAAACTTTAACTTTCTGAAGTCTAAACCTTAACTGGAGGTCAGAAAATGAAATTTTAGGGGATTTAGTTTTTTTAGTATTTAAAAAAAAATATATTTAGTGATATTAAAATTTATTGTGAAGCTTGACTACTGGTATCTATAGCCTTTAATAAAATTCAATATAAACTTTATCTACAGCCAAGAAGGCAGCTCTGGATGAGGAAACATTCCGCCGTGTGCGTCATGTGATCTCTGAGATAAAACGGACAGATGAAGCGGCCACAGCCCTGGAAAATAGTGACTACATCACCTTTGGCCGCCTTATGGTTGAGAGCCATGACTCTCTCAGGTGACTTCCCTGACTTTTACTTGACTATTTCTTGAAAACACATTGTCAGGCTTCTCTATGCTTGTCTGTCTTGTGCTTTGGGTGGTGGGTTTTCCAAAGATGTTGTTTTAGGCGGAAGTTTATATGTCTTTATTTGAAGTGATAGCTAGTTTTATGTCGGGCCTGTCTCAAAATTTGTTTTCCTTTCAGTTTAAAGTTAACTTCCATAGCTTTATTTTCAGTAGGTTTTCAGTGATTTGGTTTCAAATTAATTTTTTCTCTCAAATTCCTGTCCACAGAGTTGTGTCAATTATTTGTAAGATATACTTTTTTGGGTATAGTTTGCAAATAGCACATTCTATGTCATCTGATTGGGATATTTGCACCATCATGTATCACTTGGCCTCATAGAATTGCTGGATAAGCTAAAAAAATCTAGGTTACTTGATTCTTTTCAAAATCCTATTCCCTAGTGCCTCAAGCTGAGGAAACTATAAAAGGAAAAAATAGAAACAAAAGAAGAGCTCTTTTAAATATAGATTCACACTGGAGGCAAAATTACAGGGTCAAAGGTTAAAACACATTTAAGGTTTCAGATTTCAAGGAGGAAGTATAGGAGATATGGCATTAACGTGAAAACTCAATAATAGAAGCAAGAAGAAATAACAAAAGTGAAGAGGAGAACCAAACAAAATATAGATGACAGATGACATTCACAAGATAATGGATGGGAAAAGGGAAGCTACAGAAAACAAAAAAATATGCCAACACTTACACTTGGAGATAACTACCAAGTGTATACAAGCCAAGGAATCTTGACTCGATAAATGTGAAGATATTTATAGGTGTATGCTCTAAAAACTCGCCCAGAATGCAATCCACAAACATGTATGAGTGGGAGATATAGCCAGCATGCCGTCTTCGGAGATTTCACAAGACCACTTGCCGGCTTCTCATAAATACTCTGTAGTAACTTGAAAAAAAAAAATCTTTTTTTTTGTTGGTTGTAGCAGTGATCAGGAGCTAATGGTGTTAATGTTACCCATTCAATACTATTAGACTAGTATTTTTTTTAAGTTAGTTAAATGTGAATCAATAATAACATTTTGTTATGGGCGTTCAGGTAAAACAGTTTTTTCTTGTGTGTTACGTTCACTAGCGCAAGTACATTTTGATGTGTCATTAACGAGGCAAAACTTTAAATGTTGCAATAATTATTACAAGTACGCTTATGGACAAATGTCTGTGGCAGCTAGTTTCACCCAATAATCAATCACAGTGCATCATGTTCCTGTGGTCTTTGACCCGACTCTATATCTTTGATGCTTGTGGTCAGTGCATAGGGATGTGTCTGTTGTACGTGTATGCAAACAATGGGATTACATGGAAGGAGTTTAGAGTGTGGCTCTGTTATGCCCAAAGGTGCAATGATTGGTTCAAATAGTGTAACCAATTATATCTTTATTATGGTTTTAGTGAATCTGTATTAAAAAAAAAAAATTTAAAAAAACCGAGCTTGCAGAGGTACCTAACAAAAGAAAACCTACGATGGGTCGCAGGCTTTCCTGGAAAAATTACTAAAATTCACTTGTTCTGTTGGCTTGTAGAATTTTTTTGCTCCCACCCATGAATATGTCAAAGAATAAGTGGGGTGATAATAGACGTTCAACTGGATGCCTGAAAACAAAACAAAAATTGTGTCATTATAAATGCTAAATTGATTCTAGAAAGATGGTCAGAATATATATATACAATAACATTTTGATGGCAACTGATTGGATTTAGACTTAGGTAGACTAAAAATGTGTCACCTTGATCCCAAGTAAAATCAAGACTTCTGATATCAATGCAATTATTATCTCTAGCAAAACCACAAAAAAAGAGAAAAAATAAAATAGCATAACCATCAAAATTAGTCTGAGTAGTCATTGAGGGTGGAAGTTTAAAATGCAGTAGCGTTGAGTTTAGATTTATCTCGATTTTTTCTTATGGTTTTAATATTTTCTTCATTGAAATTTTAGTTAACAATCTGATCCCTCTTCCAGAGATGACTATGAGGTTAGTTGCAAAGAGCTGGACCAGCTGGTGGAATTTGCCCTGCAGATGAAAAGTGAAGGAGTGTTTGGGTCGCGCATGACTGGTGGAGGATTTGGGGGATGCACTGTAACCTTGGTGGAAGCAGGTTCTGTGGAAAAAGTCATTGAATACATAGATGTAAGTTGAACATTTTTTTGTCCCCTTTTTCCTTTTCCTCACTCGCTCATAGTTGAAGCAAGGACTATGGATGACTTCATTGGTGTAAGGTTTGAGCTATTGTTCATCTTTTTCCTTTTTTTTTAAATAATGTAATAATTTTCTGTTTTTGTTGTTGTTGTTTTTCTGTCTTCTGTTCTCATTATAAAAGACTTTTTTAAAACTTTATTTATTTATTTTTTTATTTGGCTCAGATTTTTGTTCAGGCATATGTGTTCTGCAATTAAAGGTCATGTTGTAGTGTTTTATACCATACAAGCTAGGGTACCCGTTCATACGAACAGGTTGAAAACAGTGGAATAGTATGTAAGACAATTCTTTTTGAAAAAAAAATTGAATTTAGTAAGCCCAATATTATTTAAATTTTATATATTTTAAAGTCCCGATTTTGCGTTTTTTTGTTTTGGAGGTAATATGGCATATGTAAAATGTGTTTTTAAATACTTTGTTCAGAGGGCAAGGTTGAAAAGGGTTTTCACTGTATAGAAATTGAAAAATTAGATGTTGAATACTTACTTCCATCGGCAATGGAGTATTTCATCCAAGCAGAACATAGTTAGCGCCTTGTCCAAAAGAGGTTCAACTTTAAACACATTCAAGAGATTATGTTCGTTGTATTTGGAACTCTTAAGTGTGGAGCACAACATACTTAAAGCCTTTTAAAAAATATGGTAAATCCACAGACACACTAAAGCTTATGTTTCGTTCTCTTATGTGTGGAGCAGAACATAGTTAGTCCTGTTAAAAAAAGTGGTACATCCACAGATATATTTAAGAGAATAATTATGCTTGAGCCTCAGTACAATCCTTGGTGTTCTTTGATCGAACAGTGAAAGCAAGGGCTCAACTTCATAAAGTTTGAGCCACAGAAAGATAAGCAGGGTCCGCAACAAATCTTTGAAATCTTTTTCAAGACCCCAATTAGCTGCAAAAATAATGCTGCCACGAATGAACATAGATACCAAATTGGAAAAAAATTAAATTGTATGCACATGTAAATTTTGTTTAATATTTTAACAAAACTACAGATAATTTTTACTATGATATTTCAATTATCATTCATCAGTGACATTTTACCTCTAGATTCCTTAATACATTTTTGCTTCCTCCCTTTAATACATCAACATTTCGATCTAGACAGCTACACTACTACTGCTACTAGTAATCGACAGACTTTACCCCTTCAAACTCATGAATTCACAAAGTCATACCTGGTGACATCAATTTGTTTTGGGTAAAAAGGTTAATTAATATATATAGTCTTTGCATGAGATAAAAATGTTTTTGTTTTTGTTTTTTGTTTTTTAATTTAATGCCAAATGTCCCCTGTAAAACTGTTCTGTTTAATTTTAAGTGTGTTTTTACTCACATTTAATAAATAAGTTAAGAACTTCAAATATCAAAATAATCCCAATATTTGCTTTTCATCTAAAAGTTTGTTTTAAATAGCAAGTTACATCCCCTTGCATTTTTTATAAGTCGTTTCCCCTGACTGAAATTTCCTGTAGTTTTTCCAACACATCATGAAATTTTTTAGCATTAAATTTTATATATATATTTATTTTTTCTTTTCCCTTTTCCCCGGACCTATCACAACATTCCCAACTTTTCCCCGATTTTCCCTACCTGGTGGGGACCCTGGATAAGCGATGGTGAAAGTTGTTCTACTTCTAGCCTAGAAGCTAATGTTTGCTCATGTCCAGCGGTAGATCTAAATCTAGGTCTAGTGGTAGTGCGGTGGAACTGGCAGCAATGACAAACTGAAGGTGCTGAATTTGATATTAGATCTAAAATCTAGATCTATAAAACCTTTTCCATCGGTTAAACCTAGATTGTAGAGCTAGATAGATTGCTCAAGTAAGCCAGATTTTAGATCTAGATAGATCTACATTGCTCAAGTAAGCCTAGACTCTAGATCTAGATCTAGATAGATTGCATAAGTAAGCCTAGATTTTAAATCTAGATCTAGATATATTGCTCAAGTAATCCTAGATAGATTGCTAAAGTCCAGCGGCAGAGACAGTGTGTGGAACTGGCGGACTGGTGGCAATGCCATTAGAGCATTCGGTAGTCTATGACGCTTTGACTTCTTAAAAACTTTGTACTTGACGATGGACAGCAAATAGATCTAACCAAGCCTAGATTTAGATCTAGTTATTATAAAATATGACTAAAAAATCTGAGAGCGAACTATTTTATTTTTAATTATATTTATAAAAAAATAAATCAATAAATCAGATAAACCTAGTATTTAGTAAGATGTAACTTCTGTGAAAATTTCATAATTATTGGTTGAGCCGTCTTTGAGCCTTTTGCGAAGACCCCCTCTATTTTACTAAAATATATATATAGATAAAAAAAAATGTACGTTTATTCATGAATTCATTCATTTCATATATAGACAACGATCAGTGCTCCCGGTGATATATTCACACTTGTGATAATTATGTACCTTAGCTTGAGATTGAAAAATAAATAAAGAGAAAAGGATATATCTATGAGGGCTACTGTCCGAATGTCTTCTCTTTTATCAGTGTTCTTTCGAACCTAGGTATAGGTGGAATTTTCAAACACAGATTATAGAGTCAGTTTGGTCAATAATTAAACCAGCATCCTAAGCTCATCCCTCTCTTTTTTTATTTCCTATTACATTGGACTAAACAAATGGAATAATTCAGGGAGATCATGTAAGTGGATAAGCTTTGTAATACTCGGCGATGTAATGTATTACTGATTTAAACAAGCAAAGCCGCTTAAGATGAATCAAATTAAGGTCTGTATATAAAAGTGAAAACTTGAAAAGATTGATAAACTTACTTTACTTAGTGGTTTTTAGATTTGTTTGGCCTTTGCAACCTTTCTTCTTTTTTCTCCCTCTCGCCATTGCCTTTTTTTTTCTTTTTTTCTTGTTCATTAATTTGTGGTCCCTGGAGAGTTTTCTATTTATCTAGGCGAGGAAAAAAAAAAAAAACGTTATGTTTTGGTTTGTGGGTGTTTTTTTCTCTAATTTAAAGGCCATAATTTTCTGTGCGCAGCTTCTTCTTAATGAAATGTGAATTCTCTCAGTTTAGCTTCTCCATATTTATATTAGATATGGTAAGACCCTATAAGAATTGCATAATCAATTTTTTTTTTTGTTTATTACTCATCCAGTCTTTATTTATTATCCCCATAATAACTGATTTTTCATCCAATTGCACACCTGGGTTCCAACATAAACTTTAATCTTAGATTCTATGTATTTCCATAGCGTTCACACTTCAGCGTCCCTGCTATACTCCAGTATCCCTCTTTTAAACTGACCCCATACTTTTTGGCCCACAAATTGTTTATAAAAGGCTCTTCAAATGTCTGTATCAACTCATAAATTCGTTTTTTGTTAAGTTTAGTCATATCCTCCTGCTAAATTTTAGGTGTAAAATCAAACAGTGTGTCACAAATTAACGTTATTTCGTTATTATTATTTTTTAATGCGTTTAAAATCGCATTCTAATCCAAAAAGGCTCTTGAGTGATTTCCAAACCGACAGATGAATAATTCAATTGATGTAATGTTAAATTCTGCCCAAACATCTTGTACATAATTATTATAGATGCCTCTAGAAAAAGACTTTCCCCTTTATAATTTATCTCGCAGTTATTGTACAAAGGCTGATAATAAACCGGGTAAGCAATATCTTTGTTAAAATGTTTAAGCCATAACTTCAGTGATTCTCTCCAGAATTTGCTGTTGATCAAACCATATCCTTTGTAATCCGTAGGAGTGATAGGACTTATGAAAACAGCAACGCCGCCTACCTTGTTAATGAAATATAAGGGAAGAGCTCTCCAGCTTTCCATTTTTCCAGATAGTAGACGCCTTACATTATCAAGCATAAAAGCCTGCTGCATATTTTCGATGTCTCGTAATAAAATCTTCGGAGCAGTATCCTCCGTTTTGAACACAGCAATTCCTATCAGTTAATAAAATGTTAATCTATCAAGATTATAAAACAACAGCCAAATCCCATTCTCTCAAATGCATTGATTATAAAGGATGTGGATATTGTGTCAAAGGCCTTTTCAAAATCTATACACAGCATAATCCCTTCTGACTTTGTTTGCCTCATATGTTCAGATATGTCATCTACTGTTTTTAACAAATGCGATATATTACGTCCCTTCATGAAGCCAAGCTGATCATTACTCACTACAGACTCCACTACTTTCTGCAACCTTAAAGCTAAAAGTTTTGCTAATATCTTGTAATCTGCATTTGTAAATGCTATTGGTCTCCAGTTTTGTATTTTTTTCCTGTCCAGCTCTTTGTCTTTGTGAATTAAAGTCAGTATGCTCTGTCTCTGCGACGACGATAGTGCGCATTCTTCATGACTATAATTATAGGCATCCATGAGAGGTTTTTTAAGTTGTTTCCAGAACGTTTTATAAAATTCGGTTGGTATCCCGTCTGCTCCCGGAGAAGATCTTTCATTTTTGTCAAGACTTCTAAGAATTCAGTTTCTGTTATGTCTTCATTGCACACATGTTTGCTATCCTCTGATAAATGAAGCAAGGCGGTGAAAATGCACCGATTCCGTTCACTTTAGTTTTGGGCAATAAATAAGTAGGCACCTGACAAGCCAGCCACGACCACCGTCTCATGAGGGGTCATCGGGAGGTTAATGACTTTTCACCCGATGGAGGTGCCGGCTGTTTGCCTGTGTGCATTTTTAGAGGTAACTCAAACTCAACACTTTATTTTATTGCGCAGTTTAAACCAGTTTTATTTTTATAACTTATTTCTCCAAATATGAACTAAATGTTTATATGGATAGGTATATCCTGTCTAATGCTATAACCACTTTAATTGGTTGATGGAAATCTGGAACTATTATGATAGCTATTTTTAATTTAAGTTTTTAAGTACTTTGTAACCTAATTTCCATTTTTGCTTTAACAGAATTGTATATTCTTCTAGTTTACAAAGATATAAATTTTGTATGCTGCAAGTGGATAGCTAAAATTAATGTAGTGTTTTATTTTTTGTAAGCGTGCTATGATAGTTGTAAATTGTATTCTGATATCCTACTTTTAATATTATCGGGTAAAATGATACACCCACACAGATTTCTTCAATATTCTAGGTATTTTTATAGTACATCGTAATTATCCATTGTCGATAATATGGTGGAAACTATTGAAATTAAATAAGTAGGTGATGAAGAAAAAAAAAGAGGAATTATAATAATAATAAGAAGAAGAAGAAGAAGAAGAAGAAGAAGAAGAAGAAGAAGAAGAAGAAGAAGAAGAAGAAGAAGAAGAAGAAGAATTAATAATGGGGAGGAAGGGGAGAAGCATGTGCTACACTGCGCTAACATTATGATATTTTTTATATCCGTGGATATTCCACTGGAAAAATAAAATCCTCTACGCAAACCAGTTATAATTATTAGCTCCAGTACAAAAAGATACTGAGAGGGCGAGTGACTTGTCATGTTTATGACCCCTTTACCATGCTAAATTTCTCTGCATGTTAAAGGTTACATTTTAATGCTTTAGAAGATTGAAACAACTGCCGTGAAATTAACATTTTGTCACAAAATGAGTCATTTTAAACTTAAATTTTTTGGTCAGAGTGTATGTAATTTTACACTTTCTTCGAACAGAATAAGCGGCAAGATGCATTTCATTTTCTTTTAAAATATATCCATTAAAAAAAATCATCCTATTGCAAGCAGTGTAGTTTTCTGTTTAAAAAAGGGTATAAATCGTAGTGCACGCGTTCCATCCACATGCTTTTACCTGCAGCGCAGGTAACATTTCTGACCAGAGACGGTGCTTGTTTGCCTGCGCTGAGCTGTTCGACAAGGGTGCAAGATTTAGGGGCATAGAGCTTGCTGCTCACAAACTAAAGTGAACATGATTTGTTGTCGTGGAGGGACATTCAAGCTCTTGCAGAAAGAATAGAAATTTCTCAACGTCTCTTCATCCTCATTTGAAGTTGTTTCTGTATATAAGTGTTTGTAATATTCGATAATACTGACCAGTATTTTTGTCTCATCTGTAATCGTAGTGCCTTCATTATCGACCATAATATGCGACATATTATTTTTAGCCCGTATTTTTTCTAACCCTAAAAATACTTAGTGTTCTTTTCTCCCTCCTCTATCCATTTCATTCTTGACCTACACTGTACTTTTGCTTTACACAGTTGAAATATTTCTAGTTGACATTTTGTTGACTGGGGTTTCTTTTCAACCTCTATATTTGAAGGACTTGTGCATATATGTTGTATTTCTCCTCAAGAGTATTCAATTCTGAAAGCAAGTTATTTAATTCTTTTCTTTTGATTGATTGTTTGTATCTGCTATACTGCTAACTTACTTCCTTTATATCTGCTTTAATCATTTCCCATCTCAGGTGATGATCCAGACCTTCGTATCTTTTTATACTTTCCATTATAATCTTGCTCACTAGTTTGATATAGTCACTGTCAGTGAGCAAACACGTGTTTATTTTATACCGTGCATGACCTAGTTTAAATGTGGAAAACATGAGTGTGCTCGTCACAGCTCTAAGGTCGGTGAAACCAAGCGATGTGACGTCTACTGTGTTAACAAACTGGAGAAGACAAAAATGTAGTCTAGCCATCTCGCTTCCAGACGGAGCGGAGCGCCACCAAGTGTGTTTTTTCTCATGCTTATGTCTCCACACATCATGCACATTAAGATGAGACATAGAGTTATTAAAGTTTCTTAGTTTTCTCTGGATGAGAATTCCAGATACAATATCAAAAGAATTATTCATTACCATATTAGAATCTCCAAGGCACATCACATTCTCTGTGGTATGTGAACTTATGACTTGATGCACTGTATCCGAAAAAATATTGTTTTCTCCTTTTCATCGCATGGGCTGTATACATTTGTAAATTTTACAAGATAAATTGTGTCATTCGAAATAGGAACAGATTATGAGAATCCTGTCCTGGTTATAAAGCTGATTTATCTACCCCAAAAAGTGTAAACAGACCCTTACTATTTCAAACATTTTTACATTATAAAAGACTTTAATTTAAATAATTTAAACAATTTTAAAAAATCCAAAAAAACTTTTTTTTAAACACATTATTAATTAAAAAATATCCCTTTTTGTTTTTTATTTTTCAGGCGAAGTACAAGTCAGTTGGGAACAAAGCAACATTCTTTGTGTGCCCACCATCTGAAGGAGCCAAGAAAATTACTCTGTAATCATACTGGCTGTTGTATTGTTTTAACTGACATACATACTTCTGTAATCAAAGCATTTGCAATCTCTTTCATCATGTTTATTTATTGACAGCAGTGCATGCAATGAAATTGGTGCAATTGAAAACAAAATGCCTTTCCACAGCGGCCCATTTTCTTTGTATTTTCCTGTTTGCTCAATGCTAAGATCATTTTCTTCCATTTGTCTTTTTCATAGGACTGTGAGGCAAATTAAATATATAATGGAACAATAACTTTAAAAAAGAATTATGATGATGATACCTTGGGTTAAATCACTGAAGTAGGCTTTGCCTTACCTCTGCCATCTGGTTTTTAGTCTTACTGGATGGATTTCTTTTAACCAGAACATTTTTTTTTAGTTGAACTAGAGCAGATTTATTTAACTTGATTTGCCATTTTATCAGGAGTGTAGAATTTTGATTACATATATCAACTTAAACTTTGAACTCCAAATCATTAAAAAAAAACCATAAATGCCACACAGGTAAACTGTTCTACCAGGAAAGAGAGCAGTATGTACTCTTTGCTTATAATTTAGGGAGAAGGTCTGAACCCTCATAAAAAGAACATTGGCCTACAACTAAGTAACGTTTGCCTATGACTTGAGTAAACAACTAGAATAATTTCTAGGCCTAAATAAAATTAGCACTTAGAAAGTTAAGTGAACTCTTAAGGCCTGCTGTTTCAAATTCTCAACTCAATGATCCAGATTTCACTACGGTAATAATTTTATTTCTTTGTCAATTTATTTAAGAAAATGTGGTTTTAACAACAACAACAAAAAGACCAATATAGCTCTCAGTACAGTGATTTATTCTGAAATATTATATTTTTAATATGTTCCTGTTGTTTTTTTTTTCTGTTTGTCTTGAATAAAATTTTGGTTGATTTTTCTTATTGTTGTGAGAGAAGAATCATCTTGAATTTTTTTAGACCCTATGAGATTACACAATATATTTTTTAAAGTTCTATTCTCATATTTTATTTTACAATAGAATCTCAAACTTTAGAACATTTCAGCATCCTTTAAAAAACATGTGCAGTAATAAGTGTTTGCCGAACACATTCGGGCAGTTTGACTGTAACTTTGTATGTTGTCTAAGCCAAAAGAACAACAAGTCATTTCAAGTGTCAATGAGTGAAGCATACCATTTTGAAGATGTCAAATAAGCAAGCCATTAAAGTGCAAAAAGAACTTCTTTGTTTGCATTTTAATATTTTGTCAAACAAAATATATTTAATTCATACCTCAATCCATTGAAAATTTCAGATAATAATGAAATCATGATAGGTTTTTTTTTACCCTCAACATTTTATTATCTGCAGTTTTCTTTCCCAAATAAGCCTCTAAAGTGAACAACAATGTTCCCTCAACTTTAACTGAAAACAAATTTTTTTTAAACAATAACAATTTCAATGACAAGAATCTCTGACTGGTAAGGATATACATCCCTTTTTTAAAGATATAATCATGCTATTTATAACCATATTAAATGATCTCACACTATTATTATTAGTGCTGTCATCCAAAAGCTTGTTCTTCCATCAGTGCCTACTTTGTGTTTGAATGTCGTTAAGCCCATTATTTTTTCATCATGATACACAAAGTTATATATAGCGAAGGAAATGCAAATGTTTCCTGTTTTGTTTTATGAAAACGTAACATGTCAATGCAAATAATTTATTATCTCAAGTAACTTTGCAATGCATGCAGCACTATGTCTTTAGTGATTTTAATGATTTATAAATATATATTTTTAATGTGGCTTTGAAACTATCTTGGTGTTTAGCCTAGTCTTGTGGACTGACCTTAAGTCTTACATGGTTTTGACTTGTTGCACAATATTGTGATACTATATTTTGAGCCCTTAAAAGTATTTTTTGTGTTATTGTGATTGAAGTGGAATTTGCTTAAGATTTATTTTATCCTATTTTTTATTATATTAAATGTAGACTGAAAAGCATAAAAAAAAAGAATTGGTGTCTCAGAATTGTTGGTACACCGATATAGTATATGTTAGCGGATTCCACTGCCGTTTTCCCCGAACATTTTGAGATCAAGCTTTCATGTACACAGATCACAGACTTAGTCTCCCCCAAGAAGCAACTTAACATGCAATATTGACCAACACTTCGAACAGTGAAACCACATTTCTGATGTCCAAAAAGTTAACATCAGTGATAATGGGGAAAACGGCAGTGGAATCCGCTAACATATACTATATCGGTGTACCAACAATTCTGAGACACCAATTCTTTTTTTTTATGCTTTTCAGTCTACATTTAATATAATAAAAAATAGGATAAAATAAATCTTAAGCAAATTCCACTTCAGCTGCTCTGCAAGCAAACAAGAGGATACAAAACTAATAAAAGTTTACTGGAAGGCTTTTTAAAGGCTAGAATCTGATTGTATCTAAAATGAGCTATTGTGAGTTGATCTGAATGGGACCAACCTTGCTGTTGTATAGAAGTGGGCCATTGGGCATTCTGTTTTGTTATTTAACTTTTTATTTTATTGTCTGAAGAGAAATAAAAATAAAAAAACCCCAACAAAAAGGACCACCCAACCCACAATTCAGTCCATCCATTGCAAATCTAACCCCTCACATTAAATGCTATACACTGTGATTTTAACAGTAATGTCTACTGATCTTTGTCGATATGCCATATGTTCAAGCCACCATTGTCTAGGGTATAATGTGTATCCATGGGCAACCAGGGGGAATGAGGCACAATTACTAAGAGGTAGTTTTGAGCTAAAGTCCTCTAATAATTAAAATTAAAAACTACTCTGTATTGAGCATTTTTATTTTAAAATCAAAAGGATTATATCAGGTTCTAGAAATGATAGTTATAATTTTCTAAACCTCTTAAAATACATGTGATGCTTCTTAGCACACTTTAATAGTCAAAATATCCTGATTTACCCTGGTTGATTCACTCATTGTTATTTTTATTATTATTATTATTATTATTATTATTATTATTATTATTATTATTATTATTATTATTATTATAATTATTATTATTACTACAATGTCAGTGAATTCAGATAAAGTTAACACCTTCAGCAGCTTTAAAGACAAGCCTTACTTTTAGTCAACAATGCATGTGACATCAGTCCCAGTTTAAATGGTTTTTCTTTGTTAAAGCAACTTTGAACTATTGCCTAAAGTCAACGTTTTTTTTTTTCCTGTTCTAAAGGGTTGCCTTATTATGATTCCACTGTATGCAACTGGGGCTTCTGGTGGCTTTCTATATGCATTGGTCAATGTTTGCTATTTGCATTTGTACTGTAGGGTATACAGTTTTGTAAACATGTTATTGTTTTCTTATTTTATATTTTTAGTGTCCAAGGAGAAGTAAGAGAAAAAGGAATTCAACCTTTAATTTATTGCTTGAATTTTTTTCTTTTTGCCCCACTGATTTGAAACATGATTCCAAAACTGAAGTAAAAAGTCAATTTTAATTTATTATTATGGGTTTTTTTCTGTCTCTTGTTGATTTTTGTTATGTTGATTTTGTCAAAGAGAAGCAGGTTGTCTTTAGAATCTATCAGAAATTTGAACAGTTTTTTTTACAAGTAGAGCTGGAGCACTTAAAACTGTTTATTCTTGATTGTGATTTTTTTTTTATGTAACTAAGTACATGATATGCATATGTCTTGTAATCCGCTACCTAGACATTTGGTTACTGTTTGGGTTGGCATGATGTGACTGGCCAATTGTGGTCCTGATCTAGGGTCCCCTCACCATGTAAGATCTTCTCTGAGAGCTTAAGAGATGTCGATACGGTGGATACAGTTACTGAGGACAGTTCTAGTGTGAGCAAAAGAATTGTAACTTGCAGGAACATGAGCTTTGATAAAGAAGTTTTTTCATGCTAATCTTTTGAAAAGTGTACCATCTATTGTAAATAGTGATGATAATGGTCTTGACTTCTAATACCAACACAGATTTTCTAGAAAGATTTTAGTGCTCCTCTATTTTTACTTGAAGTTCTGAAGTGGTTCGGCTTTTACCTCATGGTTTGTACATGTACACGTAACAGTTTTGTATGGTCAGTTATGATTATTTGAGTTATGTTTCCTTATCTAATATCTGTCTTTCGTGTCGCTCTTCTGCTTCCTGTGGCTGTATTTCTGTCATTGTTCTACGACAATACGGTTGTGGTTGGACATTACATGTATCCTACTTGAAGTTTGGCTGTATTTAGTCAAAGACTTTTAACAATTGTACGAAGCTGAGGAGTCTTCAAACCTGAATTTTCAGCTGTAACGGAAGAAGAAGAAGAAGAAGAAAAAAAAGCTGAGTAAGACTGCTAATGGAGATAATAAATAACATAGATATATCTAGACGTTATCTCTCTTAGAGCCCCTTTACATTAACAGTTAATTCACCCACAAAGTTTCGGTTGAACTGCCAAGCCTTCGATCTGGGTCATGGTTTGACTAGCAGTTTGTCGATGAGAGAGGATCCGTTCACACTGTCAGTCCATGGACATCTGTTGCTGTTTTGCGCGAAATTCAAACGTCAACAAAATGGCTTACTCAAGCTCATAGTGATGATATGGTCTTGACTTCTAATACCAAACTAAGAGAGGTTCTTGATGAACAAGCCCTATTTAAGACAAGGATTATAACTTGCTGGCTCTGATGCAAAGCATGTGTTACACACACAAATTGTTCTTCAATGTCACAAATGCTATCTTTGGAAAAAGCCTCAGCAAAAATAATGTTGTTCTCAGCTTACGAATTGATAAGTTTAGGATATTTTTTCATGACAATATTTAGATGATAACGTGACATTCATAGAAAAAATTTTCCACCAGAGCATGAGAATCCATTTATCAGAAATTCTTTTGACACGTTTAGAATGGTACATGTAACAGAAAAGAAATTGAAAGAGTTCAGTACGCCTCCTCTCCTAAATCATGTGGTCTAAATCCTATACCGACATTCTTGTTTATAATAGTTTGATTGATACATTTTAATAGTGTGTGTGATGCTGTGACTCAAATTATAAATAACTCTCTAACCCGAGGCGTTGTATAAAAACCTTTCAAACATGCCATCATCAAACATTTGTTAAAAAAGCCAACTCTTTGTCCTATTGTTTGAGGAACTATATGCATGCTATGTGTCAAAACTCCTATTTATACCGAAGATTCGAAAAGAAAGTTGAATAAAAACAATACTTATGACATTTTCGAAACGAACCAATCTGTTTTAAGATTTAAAAAAATCACAACACTGGGAGTGAGACATCTTTATTGAAAAATATAATGATCTTCTAAGTGTTGCAGTTGAAGGAAGGATTTTTCGCTTTTGACGCCATTGATCACAGATTTTCTAGAAAGATTTTAGTGCTCCTCTATTTTTACTTGAAGTTCTGAAGTGGTTCGGCTTTTACGTCATGGTTTGTACATGTACACGTAACAGTTTTGTGTGGTCAGTTATGATTATTTGAGTTATATTTCCTTATCTAATATCTGTCTTTCGTGTCGCTCTTCTGCTTCCTGTGGCTGTATTTCTGTCATTGTTCTACGACAATACGGTTGTGGTTGGACATTATCCTACTTGAAGTTTGGCTGTATTTAGTCAAAGACTTTTAACAATTGTACGAAGCTGAGGAGTCTTCAAACCTGAATTTTCAGCTGTAACCGAAGAAGAAGAAGAAGAAAAAAAAAACAGTTCTAGTGTGATCAAAAGAATTGTAACTTGCAGGAACATGAGCTTTGATAAAGAAGTTTTTTCATGCTAATCTTTTGAAAAGTGTACCATCTATTGTAAATAGTGATGATATGGTCTTGACTTCTAATACCAAACTAAGAGAGGTTCTTGATGAACAAGCCCTATTTAAGACAAGGATTATAACTTGCTGGCTCTGATGCAAAGCATGTGTTACACACACAAATTGTTCTTCAATGTCACAAATGCTATCTTTGGAAAAAGCCTCAGCAAAAATAATGTTGTTCTCAGCTTACGAATTGATAAGTTTAGGATATTTTTTCATGACAATATTTAGATGATAACGTGACATTCATAGAAAAAATTTTCCACCAGAGCATGAGAATCCATTTATCAGAAATTCTTTTGACACGTTTAGAATGGTACATGTAACAGAAAAGAAATTGAAAGAGTTCAGTACGCCTCCTCTCCTAAATCATGTGGTCTAAATCCTATACCGACATTCTTGTTTATAATAGTTTGATTGATACATTTTAATAGTGTGTGTGATGCTGTGACTCAAATTATAAATAACTCTCTAACCCGAGGCGTTGTATAAAAACCTTTCAAACATGCCATCATCAAACATTTGTTAAAAAAGCCAACTCTTTGTCCTATTGTTTGAGGAACTATATGCATGCTATGTGTCAAAACTCCTATTTATACCGAAGATTCGAAAAGAAAGTTGAATAAAAACAATACTTATGACATTTTCGAAACGAACCAATCTGTTTTAAGATTTAAAAAAATCACAACACTGGGAGTGAGACATCTTTATTGAAAAATATAATGATCTTCTAAGTGTTGCAGTTGAAGGAAGGATTTTTCGCTTTTGACGCCATTGATCACAGATTTTCTAGAAAGATTTTAGTGCTCCTCTATTTTTACTTGAAGTTCTGAAGTGGTTCGGCTTTTACCTCATGGTTTGTACATGTACACGTAACAGTTTTGTGTGGTCAGTTATGATTATTTGAGTTATATTTCCTTATCTAATATCTGTCTTTCGTGTCGCTCTTCTGCTTCCTGTGGCTGTATTTCTGTCATTGTTCTACGACAATACGGTTGTGGTTGGACATTACATGTATCCTACTTGAAGTTTGGCTGTATTTAGTCAAAGACTTTTAACAATTGTACGAAGCTGAGGAGTCTTCAAACCTGAATTTTCAGCTGTAACCGAAGAAGAAGAAGAAGAAAAAAAAAGCTGAGTACGACTGCTAATGGAGATAATAAATAACATAGATATATCTAGACGAAGTGATTCAAGCTTCGTAGTTCGGCATTATTGGGCTCTTCTCGCGAGGATTTTTACTAATTTTGAGTCGCTGATCATGACTATGTTATTTGTTTTATGATTCGGGTGCTAAAAAAAATGTTGTTGACTGAAAATTTAACTCCGCCTAGAGCATGATCAAAGGCGCCGCCCTGTCATCACCCAAGGTGACAAGTGCCACAGTTCGCCGGCAGGAAAATATCTAGCGTCGCCAGATATCTGGGGCCTGGGCAGAGAACTTCTGGATATCGAAAGTGTTTCTCGTTTACACACAGAGTTTTATCGAGACGTTTTGGAGATTCACACATTTTCTTTGATATCCGTCATATTGCAGATGAATGAACTGTTAATCTAAATGGTCTCTTATGGGATCCAAAACAACACAAGAGCTACACGTTGCACTGTCCTTTTTTAGATACCCAAACTAGGCAAAATATCAAAGTTGACGAGCTACACACATAATGGCCTTGAAAGGCAAAATCGATGAATTTACCCCCAGCAAAGAAAACTTCAGTAAGTACATGTATGGAGAAAGACTCATATTTTGTAAAAAGGAACAAACCGTGTTACTAACACTAACAGTCATTGAAGCCCTACAATTCACGTTGTTCAAATACCGGGTACCCTTGTGCACCAAGTGCTGTAACACTAACAGACACATCTTTCGTTAACCTGTGCAAGATATTATGAATCGAAACCTCCACCCAAAACACCTATGAGGCAACCCCATTACACTGTACAAGCTTTAGTTACCACATTACGAAAATTGAGTGAACATTATGAATTTTGCGATCATTTAGACTCACAGGAACGACTCTGTGAGTTCAAAGAAAACTACTTGCCAAAGTCAGAACTGACACTTCGTGAAGTAATAAAATCGCAAACGCCACGGTAGCAACACGCCAAGCTGCCAAGTTTCTCCAACCAAATACATCTTCGAGTACCAAGTTACAGACATAAATTTCACACAAAGAAAGAAACGGCTTACTATTAACATTAGTACATGTATTACTGCTACTATTACTACTACTACCACCATCACCACCACCACCACCAC
>RQTK01000824.1:28232-43960 GCA_003991915.1 Elysia chlorotica
AGAAATGGCATGTCCTGCTATCAGCTTAGCTGTTATGATGTTCGTTTTTCAAACTGGTGGGTTAATGGCAAGGCTGTGTTTCCATTCCTGGTGAGCTCTATGTGCGCCCAAAGACCAGGAAAACTCACAGCGATTTCAGATTACATTAATGGGCTCTTAAATCTCATATTTCAGAAGGAACGATGATATAATAGGAGAAAAAAATTCAAAGGAAAGAAAGCAATATTCTTATAAATTATTACGAATTATTTTATTATGAATTATTAAGCCCCAACCTATCGATATGACTTTTGTAAAAAAAAATTATATTGCTTTTGGGTGTCTTGGTATTTTTGTACAAAAACTAGATCATTATGTTATATTGAACATTAACTTTTTAAAGCCTATGGTGGGTGTTTCCAGTCTGATTTAGGGTGAATGATATCCAGCTTTGAAAGGTGTACTGTTAATGTTAAGAAAAAAAAATAGAAAGCTGCATGTAAAAGAAATATTGTAAAAAAAAATAAGAAAAGTTTGGTGGACAAGGTAGATGTATAAATAAAGTGCGTGCGTGTGTGTGTGTGTGTGTGTGTGTGTGAGTTTTGAAGAGCAGGGAGAGAGAGAGAGAGAGAGAGAGAGAGAGAGAGGAGAGAGGAGGAGGGAGATTAGTTTTGAATGGTTCAGAATTAACTTTTGGTTATTCGTGTACACATTTTTTTCACTTTGTCTCCATCATACAATTGCCAGATGGCTCGTCTAGCAAACACTTAGGTGCTTGTGTGAAAAATGTTCAAGCTATGAAGCATTAATCATCACCATAGCATTGACACTGCATCCACTTTATCTCATAACGTCTTTGAAGTGTGTCTTTCAAAAGTGACTAGTAATATGCTTTTCAAAGACGCAAAATCTGTCTTCTAAGTCCAAACTCTATAAAATCGAGGTGTGATGGATGGGGAAAATAAGACCACATCAACTCCCCTCCACCAGACTTGGTTGTGGCTAGTCCTCTTCAGCGCGATGGAATAACCTGATAAAACAAACCACATTCAGGTCACTAGGCAGGACTGTCTCAGGCTAAAAGACGAGACCAGGTGGTACTCGGTCGAGTCCAACTTGGACATTCTCATCTTACCCACGCCTTTCCAATGAGAGGTGAAGGACCTCCACAGTGTCATACCTGCAAATGTCATTTACCCATAATTATGTCACATTTCTGGTTGACTATCCGCTTTTTACCTGGACAGAAATCTGTACCTGGCTTTCAACCATTAGAGAGCATATTTACCTATGTTAGTCCTCAGCTTCTACTGAGGTATCTCAAGGACATTGGTGAGTATATTAAAATTTTAACTGTGATAATCCTACACATTGACTTCTGTATAATTTATATCTTTGACTTTTAACCAACCTTAATTTGCACAATGTGTATGCTTTTACCACTCAGAGAAATAAAGGAGTCACCATTGCTACTAGTATAATGTATTAACAGTCTTAGGACATCATTAGCACAATATAGCCGTTACCATGATGACGTGCCGTAACAACTCAGCTCGGTCCACGGGGTACAGGCGGATTTTATCATGGAGCTATGACACCGAAGTCTCAAAGTTCTCGCCACCACACACTATGGAGTAAAATCAGTAATGCATTGGAGTCCTAGAGATTCAAACGCAGTGTGATGTAAAAGACAAGGCATACATTTTGGCCAACGATGGATCATAGCAAGAACAACCATACAGCCAGGGTAGTCTACAAAATGCGAAACAAAATAACGACAAACATTAACAGGACTTGATGAACATAATAATGGGTTAATGGCAAGACATTGAACAGTTCTAGTTTGGATCAGGGGTGCGAACTTTTATGTTTAAATAAACAACCCACAGGAATGAAGTATCAAATCTTTTTCAATAAAACATAATCAACTTATAGGATTCCAGTTTAAAGGCTCATATGCTGCCCTATCATTATGTACAAAGGGCAAGCGCTGCTAACTGTGACAGTTAGAGCCCAGGATTGGTGAGATGGAGCTCCAAGGTGAGTGAGTTTGTTTGTTAATCTTAGCACTGCTCTCTCTCTCTCTCTCTCTCTCTCTCTCTCTCTCTCTCTCTCTCTCTCTCTCTCTCTCTCTCTCTCTCTCTCTCTCTCTCTCTCTCTCTCCTCTCTCCCTCTCTTTC
This sequence comes from Elysia chlorotica, assembly GCA_003991915.1. Classification (NCBI taxonomy): domain Eukaryota; kingdom Metazoa; phylum Mollusca; class Gastropoda; family Plakobranchidae; genus Elysia; species Elysia chlorotica. Next base: position 30,392 of record RQTK01000824.1, read on the forward strand.
TCTTTTTATTTCTTTCTCTTTTTTTAGCTGTGTGTTGTTTTTTCAATGTATTACATGTGTCGGTAATCGATAGGACTAGGAGCTCTTTGCAGCATTTAGCAGTTTTTGGTTCTTGTTATTTTGTTGAATGTTTGCTTTTTTTAGTGTTTTTTTTTTGTTTAGGCTAATTCGCTTAGCAACTAGATATTTTCAATGCCTTATGAAAGCCATGACGCCACGTCACTCGTTACTGTGTATTCAATCATAGAAAGGTAAATAAATGCCACAAATAAAACGCATGAAGCCCCTACTAACAAGGTTAACAATCTTAAAAACTAAGCTCAGATAATGTGGGCGTAACCAAATTAAGACCATGATTACTATACACAGATTTAGACAGCACACAAAAACATCATAAAGAAATCTTGGCCTGTTTTGTTTAATGAACCTTTACTAAAAATGGTAACCAAAATAATTTATGATTAGCTTGACTTTGCCTGCTTCGGTGAACAAACAATTATACAATGCAGTCGTAGAGTAGATAATATTCAATCATCTCTTGTTTTGGCATGCTAATAATTACATTGTTTTGTTGTTTTTTTATCTGATGATAATGTTAGCTCATCAAAACGCGCGTAGTAATTATAGCCTGGTTTATTTGAAAAGGGCGGGGGGAGAGAGATAACTGTGGTTGATTTTGTTGTTATTGTAAAATAGTTTCCATTACAAGACGATATCACAAATAATGTAAACAATTACAATTTTGTTTGTCCAATCAGCTTCAGACGAAATGTCATATTTTATAAAATAAATAGATTAAATTCCGGAGATTCCAAATTTTATACATTTTTGTGTGATCATACGACTTTTAGTATCATAAAAAAAAACTCTATGTTAGCATATCTATGTTGAAAGGAAGCCTCAATGTGTGAGGTCACTCCCCTTGAAATGGCGTGCCGAGTTGTTTGTGATAATTATAATAACGTGGGGGAGAGGGGGGGGGGCGAAGTGGTAAATAGTTGGTCTCCAGAACGGGAGGTCCTTGGTTCAAATCCGTTGATTTAAATCCCTACTCGTTGGATCGGTATCAATTCCAGGTCACCCGCCCTGTTTTTTGTGTGGCAGAACGTAAAATGTTTTTTGTCGTTTCTTTGTTGTTTTTTTTAAATCAGGCGTCAGACTTGGGACCCGTCTACAATGAAGCAAATTTAGCGCTCATGTTTGGCGATTAGCAAACAGCTCAACTCAACTGAGATAGGTTTACGTCTAATAGTATTCTTAAATAATCCTATGAGGATACAACGCACCAGCCGAGATTGGAACTTCAGATCTCCTGTTTGTTAGCCAAGAGCACTAACCCTCTGAGCTAATTTTTTTTTAAAGTGACCTTTAGTCTCGGGTAAAGCAGGGCTCAAGACCTATCTTTTTTATTTTTACCTTAATGAGAGCCCTTCTTTTTCAATGTGATTATTCATTATTGCTTATCTGTCAAACGTTGAATATGAAGCAAGTGAGCGAGCTAGTTGTGAATGGTTGTATGTTTTCTTATGTGTTGCATGTTCGCTTCTTTGTTATGCATTGTAAAGCGCTTCGAGCCATGTTCTTGGAAGAAGCGCTATATAAATGATCTTCATTATTATTTATTATTAGCTTATAACACTTTTTTAAGCCTATTTAAAATTACAACCACGGAGTTTCCAACGCTTGAAAAGACATTACGCCAGCCTTTTAAGCCGGTACATGTCTCTGTGCGATTATGAGAGAGTACATCTGGACTACAGTCAGCATCACCAAGAGTCCACATTGTTGGGATTTTTTTTTTACGTTTAGACCTGATAATTATTAACTATTCTTTACATAACAGTTTCTATTATCATAGAGGTCTTTGACCTAAAAGAAGAGATCATAGTTACGTAGTAACCTTTTTTCATTAGTTGTTTTTTTTTTTGGGCATCGTAAAAGAAAGGCTTTAAATGAAGCCTTAATGTGTACCGTTACTTTCCTTGAAATAGAGTGTCGAGTTGTTAGGGCACGTAACGTGATATAGATTTCTTGGAGAGTCTTATACGGAGACAACGCACCGGGCCGAGATTGGAACTGCGGATCTCCTGTTTGTTAGCTAAGAGAACTAACCGGCTGAGCTTATTACTATTCTCTTTCAGAACACGCATCAACCACTTCTCTAAAGGCGGTAAGTTTAACGATTTCATGCTACCCCTCTAACGGTGTTAAGTACCACAATTCCATACTACCTTTATACAGGTGGCAAGTACAACAATTCTTTACCTCCTCTCTAAATGTGGTAAGTACATCAATTCCATACCTCCTCTCTATCAATGTGGTTATTAAAACAATTCCACCTCCTCTCTAAAGGCGCTAAGTACAACGATTACATGCCAATTCTCTCACGGTGTTAAGTACAAAAATGCCATACCTCCTCTCTAAATGCGGTTAGTACATCAATTCCACCTCCTCTTTAAAGACGGTAAGTACAAAAAGTCCATACCTCTTCTCTATTAATGTGGTTAGTAAAACAATTCCATCTCCGCTTTAAAGACGATAAGTACAAAATTTCTGTACTACCTTTATACAGGTGGTAAGTACAACAATTTCATACATCTATCTAAACGTCGATTGATATCCCTTTGACCCATCTATTTATCTATCTATCTATCTAAGAGTGGTAAGTACAATTCCTTACCTCCTCTCTAAATGTAGTAAGTACAACAATTCCATACTACCTCTCTAAGCTTGGTAAGTACATTTCCATACCTCCTCTCTAAGAGTGGTAAGTACAACAATTCCTTACCTCCTCTCTACAGGTGGTAAGTACATTTCCATACCTCCTCTCTAAGAGTGGTAAGTACAACAATTCCTTACCTCCTCTCTACAGGTGGTATGTACAACAATTCCATATCCTCAGACTCAGGGCTAAGAGCAGTTGCTGTTGTTGTTGTTTTTTTTACTAATATAACTTACTCCTAATCTAGTGGTAAAAGTTTATACTATCCTTGTAGCCTACTTACAACCACTTCTAAAGCTTATAAAAAAAAACAGCATACCTAGACTTTCAGCCATCACCAGTGATATTCTGTCTTATTTTTTAGGTCAATAGCCGTTACATGTCGTGAATATGAGAGAAGGCACCTGGACTACAAGCAGTATCACCAACAGCCCCCATTACTGGGTTTTGTTCCAGCCCTGGTGATTATTATTACTAATTACAGAACAAATTGTTATTACCATAGAGGTCTGTGACCTAAAAGACGAAACCAGAATTATGTATATAACTTTTTTTTAAAGAGGGAAGTGTGTAGCATCAACACCGACGTTGTATAACAAAATAGAACCGTTCTGATTAGGGGCAAGATAGCAAGGAATATATTTTTTCCTCAACCTTTGAGAAGCGGTTTCGATAGGATGAATTATAGCATGGTCGTCTTTATAGTTACCGAGGACTGGATCGTATCAATTTTATTATCCTCTTATAAAGTTACGAATGAGTTTGTGAGATTCAGGTAACCATTAATAATATAATAATTAAACGATTTTTTTTAAAAGTCTTTTGTTTGATTTTTGTTTACGCAACACGGCGTTAAATCTTAATTTAAAAAACAAGTCGCAGAGCACAACCTGCAAATTTATATTTCCAAATACAAGACACATTTCGCCTCTCTATCAATCTACCTCTCTATTTAATTATCTATACTATTCATCTGTCTTTCATTTTATCTATCTATCTAACCGTCGATTGATCTCTCTTTGACCCATCTATTTATCTTGTATCTAGCTATCTATCTATTGATTATCTATCTATCTATCTATCTATCTATCTATCTATCTATCTATCTATCTATCTATCTATCTATCTATCTATCTATCTATATAATTATCTATCTTTCTATCTATCTATCATGTATTTATTTATCTAATCAATCTTATCTATCTTTATGTCTATTTATCTATGTCACTGCATACCTACTCATCTCCCTATCTATCCAACTAGCCAACTATTTGTCTATCCATCCTATAATTATATCTATCTAATCTCTTAATCTCTCTCCCTCTCTCTCTCTCTCTCTCTCTCTCTCTCTCTCTCTCTCTCTCTCTCTCTCTCTCTCTCTCTCTCTCTCTCTCTCTCTCTCTCTCTCTCTCTGGTACACACAATGATAGTAACACCCCCCAACTCCCCATTGTTTTGTCGTTTTTAACTTAAGCCGTCTAGGAATATCAGCTCTCAAACTTGTCCTGTAAACAAATGCAACACATTTTCCTGTTTACCCACCTGTTTAAACTTTACACCGTACATCCGCTTGTTTACGAGTATTTGCTACACCAAATGCCCGTCTTTCAGCGAGACTTGCAGGGTTGTGTGTAACCATAACCCAAAGCTTAGTTCTCGTCTCATCAAAAAGGACCGTGCTGTTTTCCGACTCCATAGAGAGCTGCATAAGTTTCTGTAGTAAAAAAGAAAAATGCTGTGCTTTGAAATCGTTAGGCCTATTTAATGCAAATATTTTATAGTTTTAAGCGTCCTAAGAGCACTTACGGTTATAATGAGTCCGTCCCGTGGTGTGTCTGAGAAGGCGTCGGGAGATCTTGTCATCTAAACATCAGCTCTATTTGCAAGATGGGGGACAATTTCTCCTCAAGTGGTTAGAGGGGGAAAACTTCTTGAGTAAATGGAAGCTCCGAGCGATTTTCAAAGGAAACATTGGAGAGAGTTAAATATCAGCGTAGTTTTCTTCTTTTTCTTTTTCTTCCTCTTCATCTTCTTCTCCTCCTTCTCCTTGTTCTTCTCCTTTTCTCTCTCTCTTTCTCCAACTCCCTCTATCTATCTATCTATTTCTCTACCTATCTATATATTAATTTTTTCTTTGTCTCTAACTTTTTTTCCATCTCTATCTATCTATCTATCTATCTATTTATCTAAATATCTACCTCTGTCTTTCTTTGTCTCTTTCTCTTTCTCTTTTTTATACTATTTCTAAATTGAGGAATATGCAACTTCTTCATGTTACCCACTGTTTTTCAATATGTACGCACTTCCATTTCATGATTATCTAAAAGAAAATCACTACATGTACTAAGATTTTTTTCTTCATTTCTCATGTAGCAGGTTTTCTTCAAACTTGTTAACAGACGTAGAGCTGGATGTGGGATCTTTTCCGACTATGCGCATGTTGTCAGTTTTGTCTCAGCCAATCAGAATAACCCGTGACTAATCCTTTCAATCTGCGTAGAACAATTCGATTCTGCTACGGGCAAAGACTTATCAACTATAAAAAGAGGGGGTTCTATGAAACGTTAAACAGAGAGAGAGAGAGAGAGAGAGAGAGAGAGAGAGAGAGAGAATGAAAGAGACAGCGAGAGACATACAGAATGAGAGAAACAGAGAGAGAGAGAGAGAGAGAGAGAGAGAGAGAGAGAGAGAGAGAGAGAGAGAGAGAATGAAAGAGACAGCGAGAGACATACAGAATGAGAGAAACAGACAGAAAGAGAGAGAGAGAGATATACAGAATGAGAGAGATACAGAGAGAGAGAGAGAGAGAGAGAGAGAGAGAGAGAGAGAGAGAGAGAGAGAGAGAGAGAGAGAGAGAGAGAGAGAAGAGGGGGGTGTGGTCGACAAAAAGTCCAATACAAAAATTCTACAAAATGTGTGTCGACTAAATGCTTTAATGCCAATTTAACTTTGCGATAGCTATTCTTTTTTTTTTTCACACAAAAAACTATCGCAAAAATATGACGTTTTAAATCAATTGTAAAAAGTAATAAAATAATTATTAACTACCGTGTGACTTGACTAAAAAAAATTTGCACTGGCCATGATTTTTAAATCGTCGACAATGGGAAAAGTACATGCGTTGAAGCATCAATGTCAATAATGATTTACTATTAGAGTATCATAGGAAATGTTCCCCTGTGGTGAACAATGTGTGTAAAGATATAAAGAGGCTCATCTTGATAGAAAAAAAATGGCATGCAGATATTGAAAGCTTGTAATCTCCTTCAGAAGATTACACACCTCGCCTCGGGATGCGGGGCTTAAAAAAAAGAGAGAGAGAAGGATAGAAATAAAATTGGCACAAGTATGATACAGATATATAATAGAGTAAGAGGCTTGCATAAAGGGGCAAGGAGGGGTGAAAGAGACTGAGAGAGGCCGAAATAAAAAAAGAGGGATAGAGACAGAAGAGAGAGAGAGAGAGAGAGAGAGAAACTGAGAGATAAGCGAGAGATAGAGACATGGAGAACATAATATTGGGAAAAAATAGAGAGAGAGAGAGAGAGAGAGAGAGAGAGGGATGGAGAGAAAGAAACAGAGATAGATAAAAAGAAGTAGAAAGAGGGAGAGGGGGAGAGAGAGCCATTGAGGACCGATGTCTCTTTAAAATCAATATTCATATTTTTGCAAGGCTCGAGATATTCGTCGCTCGAAGGGCCAAAATTTAAAATAATGAGCATCGTAAAAATACGTCTAAATTTCCGTTGAAAGGCATAAGAGTATAAAATTTCGAATTTTCCAAAATGCTCCTTAGAATAATTTCTCTTTTCAATAACTTCCGTGGGCGAATTATATATATATATATAATGTTGTATATGGGTAAACCCATGAACATGGTAATATCATATGATAAGAGAACGAAATGAAAATTAATGTTTGTTGGAAAATCCATTCAGAACGTTTTAAAAGATAGTAATAAAGAAGAACTACCGTTCTATCGTGTCATTTTCCTGTAGTTTGTCTTGAAGCATGAAAGAAAAATAACATGGCTTACAAAAAGTTTAACAAATCCGCTAGTGCTTCGCACATTTCGTATTTCGGTGTTTTACTTATTTTGTACTCGTTACAGTTTGGTCGATTTTATGGCCCTAAAGTGACATTAAGGGCAGTAAGTACAACGTTGTAGTAACTGTAAGACTCCTCGAAAGATAAATAAAAATGGAGGCCTACGACTAGTTGTAAGCTCCGCTGACGTTGTGCTTACGACCCTAAATCTTTACTATAAGCTAGCATTGGTTCGAATTTAATAGGTTTTTCAAGGCAAAAAAAAAGGTTAAGAGAAAGATATTATCCGATCGTCAGTTTTAGAGACCTATGTTCTTCGATATAACACTAACGTCAGTTTTAGAAGGGAATGTACGTTCACAGCAATAAAGTTTAAGAGAAGACATAAGTCTAGTGTCAATTTTGAAAACGTAAATCTCTACAATTAGGAAGTTTAAAGAAGAAATTAGCCTAGAATCGGAGTTGAAGTTACATCTCTACAGAGAAAGTGAAAGAAAATTAAGACAATATAATTTTATTAGCATAGTGTCAGTTCGAGGACAAAGCCCCCCTACTGTGCAAGGAAGGTTAAGGGAAAATATTACACAGTAAGAGAGTGGGGGAGGCTAACTGGCGCAACTGGTAGAGAGTGGGTCTCTCAATCGAGGTTTTACTGGTTCAAAACCCAGAATCGGTCAAAAATCAATTTGTCCGATTTTCTCTCGACTTAGAAAAAGACATTTTTCTTTTTGTATGATATACATGTATTTATATTTATATTGAAATTCAGTCAAAAGGAAAATTATAGTTATTTGTTTATTGCATTGCTAAACGTTTATTGTAATGCTCATAACAACGGAAAATCGCCATTTTTATATACAATAAAGTTTTATCTGATCTGATCTTATATTTTCATAACGAGAAGACGAGATAATCAACCAATACATGTATCAGAAATGAGTCATCTTTACTATTAAACTCTATTATAAACTGTCTAAGACATCGTGGGTACAAAAATAACCGTTACACAAACTCTAAAACGTAATCACTCTCTAAACGGATTTATACATGTATAATTATTTAGCGTGTTTGGTCAGCAGTTTTATAACGAAATGTTTTATAAGTTTATCCTATTTTTAAATCAATCTCTGTCAGCAAACGGTAACAGTCGGATATCCGGTATAATTACCCTCGCCCGATGATACATAGAATAAACCTCAACGGCGTGTGGGTGTTACCAGTACCAGATTTGCCAAACCTACGACAAAAAAGGGTATTTTTTATTATTCTACTACTACTACTACTACTACTACTACTACTACTACTACTACTACTACTACTACTACTACTACTACTACTACTACTACTACTACTACTACTACTACTACTACTACTACTACTACTACTACTACTACTACTACTACTACTACTACTACTACTACTACTACTACTACTACTACTACTACTACTACTATTACTACTACTACTGAGTTTGGCAGCTTTGGTTTAAAACCATAACACCTGTTGCTGACTCACCATTATCCTCTTTTTTTTCTTTACATGAGCCTATTTAATTTGGGGCTGAGGTATTTTACGAGGATTTCAAATTTTCCAAGCTATTTCGGAAAAAAGCTATCCGGCTAGACCGATTGTGCTTATTAGATCATATGGAATTTTGTCTTGTTGATTGATTAGGGAATTATCGTTAACACCTAAAACAATCCCCCGATTTTTTCATATGTTAAAGTTAAAGATAGCCCAATAGTTATCTTTGTCATATTCATAATCTTACTACTACAACTCCATCATTTATTCATCATCATCATCATCATCATCATCATCATCATCATCATCATCATCATCATCATCATCATCATCATCATCATCATCATCATCATCATCATCATCATCATCATCATCATCATCATCATCATCATCATATATCATCATCATATCATCATCATAATCATAATACACTGTATTATCACGCACAGTCATTGTGGGATACTATCAGACGGTCACATTATACTGATGCCGACTCAATCAGTAGGGGATGAAATATTACAACCTGTCCGATTGCGGGTTTCAAAATAAGAACCTCTTCATTTGAAGACAAACGCTTTGCCAGTTGCGCTCTCCCCCGACAAGCTAAAAGAATAATAAAGATAATGCGAGCCTCTGTGTTAGTATTGTTACAGTACTCTGTTGGTAGATGAGTCTTTAATAATAAAAAAGAAGCGTAGATTTGGCGTTAAAATCAGTCAAAATTAATTACTGTCTGACACTTCGCAATCTCCCGCTCACGTTTCGAGTATCTCATCAAGTTTTCTCTCTTCTTGGTTTTACGTCTAAATTAAATACCCTAGCTAAAATCTCTCTCTTGTTGCCATAATAATGTTTCTCTTATTATTTTCACTTGAGCGCGGGATTTCCCGCCTTGCTGGTCACCTTCCCATGCCACACATGCCGTGTCACACATGTTAGGACCAGAGAGTGTGAAATAGTGAGAGGGTTTACGGCGAGGATTGTGCATAATAATGTGGCTCAAGAATATTATAGCGGTAGCGTCCTTTTTAAACCCCTAATAAAACTCAGTCTGAATTATTTTTCAACCGCCTTAATTTCAATTGAGAGATAGAATGAGCACTCCACTAACTGTGCGCTAGTTTCTCGTATAAAAAACAAACGTGAGCTCTTTTTGTGAAACGTCTCTCTAAGTCTAGAGTCTCTGATTTGACCAGACAATGTGAGGTGGAATATACACTGTGCGCGACCGATTTTTGCTTAGTGGGGTAGAACTATTAAACCAGAGACTAGATCTTTGGTGCGAGGTTTCACAACAAACAGCTCACAATGCTTTTGACACGGGGAGCTAGTGTGACGCGTGCTCTTCGTATTCCTTTATTGGAATTAAGGCGTTGTTCAGACTTAAAATTTATAAAGTTTAAAGAAGGAAACAACCACATAATTATATCATTTTGAGCCATATACGTAAATCCTCGCTGTGGAACCGCTCACTGTTTCACTGCTTCACAGATGCTTCACTTACCTCAGTAAAATGGCTGTCTTGAAATCGGTCTTGAAATCGGTCTTCCTTGAGTTGAGTTGAGTTGGTTTTAACGTCCAACATCAGCAATATATAGGCTATATTGTGGACCGACCCCAAGACCGACGTTTGACAGATTTATGTGCTGCCACACACGAGACAGGGTGGAGATGTCATGCCTCTTGTCTCAGCCGGTCACATTAAATTGACACCCGACCCAACCAGTAGGAAGCGAAATCGCCAGGGCTCGAACTTGGACCTTTTGCGTCGGAAGCCAATGTTCTACCCCACGGCCACCGCGCTTCCTAGTCGGTCTTCCCACCGTATTTCAATAACGAAATAGGTTTAGAACGAGTCACGCTGTGCGCTTTTTTTGTCTGTGACTTTGTTGCTTAAAGTCCAACGCCAGTACTATATTGTGAACCGGCCCCAAGTTTCACGTCTGAAAAGTTTACGCATCGTCACAGGGAATACGGGAGAAGGAGAAGGAGAAATAGAAATTATACCATTTATGTAGCGCATACCACCACCCTTTGTGACTGTCTCTATGCGCTTCAGATAATATTTTTTATAATGAAAAAAATACGAAAAGCAAAGGATACACATATACACAGAACACATTAATGTTGCAGCACCAAAAGCTTTCATGCAAGTGCGTTTTAAGCATTTTTTTAATAATAATAATAATAATAATAATAATGAAGATCATTTATATAGCGCTTCTTCCAAGAACATGGTCGAAGCGCTTTACAATGCATAACAAAGAAGCAAACTGCAACACATAAGAAAACATACAACCAGAGACTGAACTTTAGTGAGAGGTTTCACAAAAAACAGCTCACAGTGCTTTTGACACGGAGAGCTAGTGTGACGCATGCTCTCCGTATTCTTTATTGAAATTAAGGCGTTGTTCAGACTTAAAATTTATAAAGTTTAAAGAAGGAAATAACCACATTATTATATCATTTTGAGCCATATACGCAAATCCACGCCGTGGAACCGCTCACTGTTTCACTGCTTCACAGATGCTTCACATATCTCAGTAAAATGGCTGTCTTCCTTGAGTTGAGTTGAGTTGGTTTTAATGTCCAACATCAGCAATATATAGGCTATATTGTGGACGGTAATTTAACAATTTAAATGGTTAATTAATACATTTATAGTGCATTTTACCATCATTATTACATGTGCTTTACTTAATCACATTATTGAAACTTTTTATGCAATGTGCAATCAGTTGTCCATATTGATAAGGAATGTAGCTAAGTTCTAAATTTAAATTTTTTTTTTTTTATTTTTTTTTTTTTATTTTTTTTTTTTTTTATTTTTTTTTTTTAATTTTCTCCCCTTTAATTAATGTGTAATACTTAGATACAACTATGTTTAAGTAAAACTTTTTGCTAATTGTGTTGATGCACTTATATATTTTGTATAACTGTTTATATGTATTCTTGTGGCCTAAGTCTACAGTCTCTGATTTGACCAGACTATGTGAGGTGGAATATACACTGTACTGAGATATATATTTATATATTGCTCAAAGCCTACCACCACGTCTTTCCTCTAAAGGTGTGGTATCGTGTTACAACCTGCCACGTCATGAAGAAGAGATTGAAGCAAATATCGAGATGGGGGACTGAAAGCATAATTAGAAGCTCTTTGTTTTCTCCAGATGCGAGGCTTTCCGGAAGGAAGCCTAAGTCTATATTCGACGATGGGTAATGGAAGGGTATGAAGCTGTTGAGCCAGATTGGTAGGGAAATATGAAACCGCAGAAAGTAGAAACACGTAGATTGGGGCCATTGACACCACACTCTATGCTAACCCTAAGACACTCTGAATAGGAACTAGGATGGAAGGGGTACACCACCGGATGTAGAGTCTCACGACTAACTCTTTAAGCTGTGGGTCACACTGGGTAAGATAGGAAAGCTGGAGTTAATATGACAAGGACTTTTATTAAGAAGATGAGTAAATTTACAACGGCCTGTGTATATCTACACCGTCATAAGACTTTGGGTAAATAAAGAATGGGAAGGATAAGGAAATGTGTAATTTGAGGACAGCTTTTGGGAGGGAAAAGTGTGAGCAAAGGGAGAACCAGGAAGAAAAACCGGAAGAAAATTTGAGGTGGAGATTTTTGTTGTTGGTTTCTTTACGTAAATCTTGTTAATAAGACTTAGTGCATGAACACTTTCCAGTTTGCTTACATACCTAAGAGAAACGACGCCAATTTACATATTTACTTATTATAAATGAGACATTTGGCGAAACTATGTTCTTTCGTTCGTCTTATGTCCTACGATTTTTCCAGTACTTTCAACACAATGCAATCTCATTTACTTTGTGACAAACTAATTTCCTACAACATTTTCCAATCTACTATTCTCAACTACCTGACCTCTCGACCTCAGCTAATATGATGTAGTCCTTCCACTATCTCAGACATTGTTATGACGGACACAGGAGCACCACAAGGCAAATTGCTTTCACCTTTTCTTTTCTCTATTTACACGTCAGACTGTATGCCGACACATACCAACTGCATCACTGATAAATACGTCAATGACACTATACTGACTTGAGTCATTACTGGCGTCAATAACAATGATTTTGTGGAAGAGGCGAGTACTTTTGTTGCATGGTGTGAGCGCAACAATCTAATTTTGAATGTCGAGAAAAATAAAGAAATGATCACAGATTTCATGAAAACCTCGAGCTTGATTAATAATATAGTTATACATGAAAAAAGTAGAGTGCGAGGACTCATCTAAATATCGTGGTATAGTTCTTGATACTAAACTTAATTGCAATCCAAACACAGATAATATTATTTTTTTAAACCTAGACCACGCGTGTTCTGCCTAAGTACACTGAAATCTTCTAATGTTCATGAAAAGCTGTTACAAATATATTACACATCCAATCTCACCAGCGTTCTGATCTTTGGCATCTCATGCTGGGGTGGAAATTTGACAAAACTAGACAAAGGCAAATTAAACAAAATTATTATCAAAGCAGGTGGGGTGATTGGGTAATACCCTAGATATTAATGAGATGGTGCTTCAGACAGAGGGGAAAAAACAGAAGGTTAAGTGTAAAATAATGTAGAGGTCTGAACGAATGGGTCACCAATAAAGACAGGAACAGTTTAGACTTTGAGTTGCCTCACCAAAGATCGAGATTAGTGGGGTGCCGTGTTAACTCACTTCCGTCTGCGCTGGATCCGGTACTTAATGAAAGGGTGAATTCCAAAAAGAAAAAGTGAAAACTGGAAAGACAGTAAGAACAATAATCAGAGCACAATAAATTAGGGAAGTAAGCATAAGCTTGCGTTGTCAACACACAGGGTTCATAAAGTTTTGGAAAAATCCGAAAGCTAGCCAGAGGCTAGTACTTTGGTTCCTGATTAGTATAGCAAAAACGGAAATGTTTAGGTTCAAAGTACTTTCCACCGTGATCAGCTCTTGCCACCATTTCTATGCATACTATCAAACTTTCAGCCCAAGTTGTTAAGGTCTGGCTCTATTTTCCGCCTAGCCTCCAGCCCTAACAGAAAGGTTTTAAACAACGGTGAGCAATTTGGGCTGGGAGATTTCTTTTCTAAAATACTTTAAAACGTGAGTTTTAGAAATAAGATATAAAATATCATAATGGTGATTATTGTTAATTTTATTATTATTACTATTGTTATTTTATTATCATTATTATTATTATTATTATTATTATTATTATTATTATTATTATTATTATTATTATTATTATTATTATTATT
>RQTK01000824.1:58050-87198 GCA_003991915.1 Elysia chlorotica
TACATCCACCGATATCACGACCACCACTAATCCACCGATATCACAACCTCCAAGACCACGCACACACACCCACCACAGCCGATACAGCCACACACACCCACAGACACCAACAGACTCACATGGACCACCAAGTCCACCATTCAAGAGCATTATTTTGTGGGTCTTGAACTGTACATGAAACGCCTGACCGATTTTTGAGCACGGAGCACACACGCTCAGAACAACAACAGCTCCGTCTGCTGCCACACAAACCACGAACCGCGACAGGCTCCAGGTCAGGGACCTGCAGTAACAACTAGATCTAATAACAGCCCGCGATCCAGTATCTAGATCTAGATCATTCTAGCACTGCGACTGCGAGCTCAAACCAAAACATCCAGCCCAGCAAGCACTAAAACAGCACCGTTTGCGTAAGTGGTGTTCCAAAATTAACTCCACCCACCTACATTATGTTCACACATACACCCACTTACACATTTGCACACATACCCCCACTTACACAACCGTGAATAAGTGGGTTGAAGCGGTTGGTTGTTGGTGCCACACCAGTTTGTGGACTTTTGGCAGCCACTCAACCACCTGCATCATGGGATATCGTGTTGCTGCTGCTTTGTTATTGTTTTCGTTTGGCTGTTTTGTTTTGCTTTTGCAAAATCGTGAAGTCAGTGTTTATCTTGGAAATCGCTGATTGCGTTGTGACTGAGTTTGGTTGTACATGCACTTGTATAGGCTTACATATCTAATTATCATTATGCAATGCTTAGCGATAGAGAGAGAGAGAGAGAGAGAGAGAGAGAGAGAGAGAGAGAGAGAGAGAGTAGATAACGGTATACATGACGTCGTTTTCAGCTTGATAATATGAAAGAATCAGCCACAGCTTGCATGCAGTTTATGTTATGCTATGCAATATGAAATAAATTGTTATCGCAGTTTTCTATAGCAGAAGCATTGCCCAAACAGCAGATGTTAGGTAATCTCATATGTCTGGCTTTTTTGTATGTTTGTGTACCGCTATTTCGTTTGTTTTGACTAGAAAAATTAGATGTGCTTGATGCATGCATATAACTAATTTACTGTAATTTAATCATGATCAACATAATTATACATCGTATACTCAGTTTAACCTTAACCGTCATACTGAAAAAGTTGATGCACCTTAGGTTTACAAGGAGATTGACATACAAAGGTGCGCAGTAGCAACCACAGCTCAACGAGCCATACTGAAAAAGTCGATGCAACTTTTCAGGGACCAAGATGCCACTGATAAATACATACAAGGATCAAAAAAAGGTCACCGGAGATGTTTTAAAAAAGCTCACAAGATATGCAAATCACATGCCCGTGCCAAGACACATCAGGTTGACCCGTAAGAGTATCATAAAAAAAGGGTGAGGAGTATCAATACCAACATGGCTGGAGAAATTCAACTGAAATAGTCTGCGACACAAATTTAGAGACACAGATGGGATGGAGGGAACAAAGGTGGCCACTGTGTATACATGTTGTGCTAATTGATAGTTCTTGTGCTAGCACAACTTTAGATTGAAACTGCACACCTTCCACTTTGCTATCACAAAAATCAAAGCATTTACTTTTTGAAAACTCAAAAAAATTCCCCAAAATAGTGTGCACAAAAAGAATAGGCGATGTTTACTGTGAGATGACAACAATAAGAACAACAGAAACAACAACAACAACAACAACAACGACAACAACACTAATGTCGTGGTTGCTCCCTGACCTCCTTCTGCCTCTCCAGCTTGGAGTTGAAGCTCGACACCTCGGCCAGCTGCTGCAGAACAAAAGCAACAACGACAACAACGACAACAACGACAACAACAACAACGACGACAACAAAACTAATGTCAACAACAACAACAACAACAACAACAACAACAACAACAACAACAACAACACAACAACAACAACAACAACAACAACAACAACAACAACAACAACAACAACAACAACAACAAAAACAACAACAACAACAACGACAACAACAACAACAACAACAACAACAACAACAACAACAACAACGACAACAACACTAATGTCGTGGTTGCTCCCTGACCTCCTTCTGCCTCTCCAGCTTGGAGTTGAAGCTCGACACCTCGGCCAGCTGCTGTGCCACGTCGTCTGCCGATTTCTGCAGGTTCTCCTGAACCATCTGCTTCTCCTCAACCATGCGGTTCACTTCCAGCTGGCTCTCCTGTGGCCGAACAGGCACGGACGCATGGTCGCACGGACGCACGGACGGACGCACGGATGGACGCAAGGGGTGGGTCAGGCATACAGCATGCGTGCACAGAGGGGTTGGGGGGTGCGAAGGAACAGAGGATGACGGGAGTGGAAAAGATGCAGGTTGGTTTTTTTTTACAACAAAAGTCACAACTAGGTCAATAGTTATACAATAATGAATCACTTGTTATATGCACTACAAAACGTCATGCCATGAGGCCTTGGTATAAGAAAGTGGGGTTTTTTGTTTTTTTGTGGGTTTTTTTTAATTGAAATCATGCGTTCCTGTGGTGCATTGCACAATATTTTTGATGTGTAATAACATGCATGCAAGACCACACAGTCACATTCAAAATAATGTAGGGACATTGTTGAAAGAAGGAATCCAAAATGTTCAGTTGTTTTTAAGGTTTCAAATGTAAATATATATTTTAAAATTAAGCTGTTTTTGTTTTCAATGTCTGTTTTACTGAGGGTTTATTAGGTGGAAGTTTTTAGCTTTGTTTCTGTTACTTGAAACCCCATCTTCTGTCTTCTTAACTCTTATCATCTATCTATCTACAGTTGATTAAAAAAAAATGTGTCATAAAGCAACTCCAAAATTATAATGAAAAAAAAACTTACAGTTGCTTTCCTGAAAAATGTTTGAACAAAATCCTTTCTGTTTCATGCTTTTCCCTCCCAACACAATCAGAGCTAATATTCAAATCATCACCAAAAAAAAAAAAAGACCAATAAAAGAAAAAAATTTGCAAAGGACTTCTTTTAACATGTGACCACATATTCCGTGTTTTACAACTCTTTCATCATAACAAATGCACAGAATTTCTCCATTTAATTTATCACAGTTTGTTCATAGCTGCTGCATATTGTTGTTGTTGTTCTGTCCAGGGGTTTCTAAGCTTCTGCTTTTTTGCCTTTCGTTTAAAGAAATCTGATCAGATTTTTCATAGTTAAAACTTTCAAGTACAAAAGCAAATTAGAAAATATGTCAGCTAAATAGACTTCTAAACTCCAAACCTCACAACAACTTTTAAGCAATCATAATTATGAATATCTCTTCAATTCAGACTTCCTTTTCATAAAGAAAAAATCAACATAAGAACAAGATCAGAAATAAAATGTTACAGATTTTACTTAAGAACACCGTCACTCTGTAGATGAAAACCAAATCCAACATCTATCACTAAATAAAATATTATATATTATATCAAATTCAATTTAAGTTGTGAATCATATCTTTGAATTATTTTTCAGAATCAACTGTCATCCTAACAAACTCTAAGAATAAAAAGCATGTAGATCTAGATGTAAAGATTGTGGGATAGTCTTAAGAATATGTAAAAAATGAACTCACCTTGAGCACTTGGTCTTTTTCTTCCAAGCTTTTCTTCAGTGCTGACAGCTGTTTAGCGTTGGTGTCATGCTGAGGAGAAAAAAGGTTTATAACACATTCAAACCAAAGTAGGAAAACCCATAAATATCTTTTTTCAGCTACAGTAGCAATCTTATTGTAACTTTGCATCTGTCCCCTGAATATGTTGGAGTTCTTTCTGTTTCACTTATCTAAATTACTTTTTCTCTCATTTCCACCTGTTCCCTCCAATATGTTTAACCTTTTTTCTTTTGCATGTATAAATAACTTTTTTTTGCATTTGCATCTGTTCCCTCAAATATGTTCAACTTTTTCCCTTTACATATTGGAAAAAAAAAAAAGATTTTCTTTTGCACTCATGGGCGTTCCCTTCCTTCTGTTTAACTTTGCCCTTTTACATCTTTTAATAACTTTTTTTCTTCGTTTTTAACTATTCCCTTCATTATGTTGAACTTTTTCCGTTTTATATGTTTTGATAACTTTTTTCTTCCTTTTCACCTATTCCATCCAATATCATGAACTTTTCCCTTTTAAATTATATGTTTGGCTAACTTTTTATCTCATCAAAATGGATTTACGATGGTATGAGGTGGATGGCTGCTTTAACCTTTTACCATAGTGTGTTTGTCTATGGAGCCCATTGGTACAATTATTCTTGAACCAGCATATCTCAACATTGTTCTACATGTTTTGATGTATTTAAGATGTATTTAATAGTATATTTTGTAACAGTAAAATCTTTGTTCTTTAACTCATTTTTTTTTTTTAACTCCAAAATAGTGCACACATGTTAAATAGGTTTGAAATCATATCATAAAATATGAAAAGGTTACAGGTATAAGTAAAAGTATTATTAAAGACAGAGACATTAAAAAGAAGAGTTTCGGTTAGATTAAGACGCACGTACATTCCTCAGCAGAACCACATGTTCATCCCGCAGTTTGCTGTAGATGTCCTTCATCTTCTGAAATTTCTCCTGGTTTGCCTTGGCCAGCTCTGAGAATTTAGAAAAACAGCAATCAGTTTTCTTTAAATAACTGCAGACATAGGCTAATTACTCCAACAAAACAGCGGGGAAAAATTGTGCGAAAAGTTAATCTGTAATATATAGTTTACTTCTGTACAAAATTTTAGAACAAAAGGATTATTCTGGGGTATTAAACTAAATATATGTGAGTCAACCAGGGGGAATCAGACACAAATCGCTGATAAAAGTTATGAGCTAGAGCCCTCTAAACATAAGAAAAACATTATTAACCCTTTTCATGTTAAAATAAAAAGGATTATCTCTGGCTCTAGAACTGAATAAAGTTAAAATTCATTAATTGTTTCAACCTCTTAAACTTTATTTAATGCTGCTTAATACGCTATAAATAACTCCAAAAGTCGAATGTCCAACTTGTGCCTGATTCACCCTGGTTGTCTCACATAATGTGCTATCCCTTCGAAACAAATCTATTTCTTAACATCACATTTTCTTCTTATTATTTTTGTAATTAATGAAGCATTGAAAAGAAAGTAATGACAATAAATTTGTTATAGCGGCAAGGCATGCTATATACATATAATATAAATATACATTTTTTTTTTTAGTCTTACTTTCTGCAGATTCAGCATCTGTCTTGAGAGGGTCAAGGTTCTTCTTGAGCTCCTCATTTTCCTGAACAATGACAGTTACATAAAAACCAAGTTAGACAGAGAGAAAGAGACAACCACGATAAAAAAAAAGCATGTGTAAAGTTTTATTTCCCCTGGCATTTGACTTTTATACAAGAGAAACAGGCACATTCCATCTATTGTAAATATTATTGTAAAATAAAAGACTTACATCAATGCATCAAAATACAAAATCTCATTCAGCATATACTTCAAGGACACACTTTAAAGTATTTAACAAAAGTTTGTTTAACAAAATGGCTTTTAAAAAATAAAAGTTTGAAGTAACACCATATATTGACAGCTTCAACATACTTTGGTGCCACATCGTTTCTAAACAATTCTTCGAAAAAATAATTTCCAGTTTTACAACGACACGAAATCATTAGATATCCTTTTACTAGCTTTGTCAATCCTAATTTCTTAGCACTACATAGCCTATAGCGTGCTTGGGCCCCAGGACTAATGTCTCACAATTTTATCTGCTACCACACACGAGACCTGAACTCCTATCTCAGCCGGTCACATTATACTGACACTGACCAACTATACAACGAGGACGAAATGGGACAGATAAATTTTTGACTGATCCTCGGTTTCGAACCAGGGACCTTCAGATTGTGGCTAGCCTCACAGGGCGAGTGAGTGAGTTTGTTTTTACGGCACGTCAGCACGGTAACGGCTACATTGTGCCCATGATGTCCTAAGACAATTAATACATTATACTAGTAGCAACGGTGACTTCTCTATCTCTCTGAATAGTAAAAGCATAATAATGTCCAAAGACAGTTAATACATTATACTAGTAGCAACAGTGACTCCTCTATCTCTCTGAATAGTAAAAGCATAATAATGTCCAAAGACAGTTAATACATTATACTAGTAGCAACGGTGACTCCTCTATCTCTCTGAATAGTAAAAGCATAATAATGTCCAAAGACAGTTAATACATTATACTAGTAGCAACAGTGACTCCTCTATCTCTCTGAATAGTAAAAGCATAATAATGTCCAAAGACAGTTAATACATTATACTAGTAGCAGCTTTATCTCTTTGAATCATCATCATCGCTGTGCCGTCCCGTCTCCGAGGTGGGCTGTCATTCGGCGCCATCTTTCACGGTCCAAGGCTGCTTCACAGGCTACACTCAGTCGTAACTGGGATGTCTCCTGTATGTTGGCAAGCCACGACTGCCTCTTCCTTCCTCTGCCACGCTTCCCTTCAACCTTGCCTTCCACAACTCTTTTCTGGATGCTGCAGTGTCTTCTTATATGGCCATAGTATGCCAGTTTTCTTCTTTGGATTATTTGCAGCAGTTCTGGTTTCTGCATGCCAACTTTATCCAAGACCTCCTTAATTGTCACCTTATCTTTTTAAGAAATTCTGTTCATTCTCCTATACATCCACATTTCCATGGCATCTATTCTCTTCTCTATAGACTTATTTAATGTCCATGTTTCACTTGCAAATATATTTGAATAGTAAAAGCATAAAAATAGCGCATTGCGTCGCCGGGCTGTCTAACCTTAAACGACTTGTCGGCCGAGAGCCTCAGCTCCGAGAGAATCTTCTCCAACTTGCTGATGTCCTCCTTGAGCCCCGTGATGATCCGGTGATCCTCCGCCCGCACCCGACCCAGCTCCTCCTTCAGCAGGCGGATCTCTCGCTGCAGTCGCTCGATCAGGAAATCTCTGCCGGGGGAGAAATAACAGCATCATGTGACGATATACGGATAACTACGAAGATCAATCTCTTCCCTTCACTCGGTGATCACACATGAAACTTTTAGAGCTTCTGAAAGAAGTTATAACGAGGGAAGCTACCAATGAAAGCACAAATTACAATCCAAGTTTTTTTAGCCTACAGGAGAACGATCAGGAAATCTCTGCAGGGGAGAAATAACAGCATCATGTGGCGATATACGGATAACTATGACGATCAATCTCTTCCTTTCACTCAGTGATCACACATGAAACTCTTAGAGATTCCGAAAGAAGTTATAACGAGGGAAGTTACCAATGAAAGCACAAATTACAATCCAAGTTTTTTTAGCCTACAGGAGAACGATCAGGAAATCTCTGCAGGGGAGAAATAACAGCATCAAGTGACGATATACGGATAACTATGACGATCAATCTCTTTCCATCTGTGATTACACATCAAACTCCTATAGTTTCTGAAAGAAGTTATAACGAGGGAAGCTACCAATGAAAGCACAAATTACACTCTTAAGTTCTTTCAGCCTACAAGAGAACATTGTTTGCATAGACTTTAATTTTACTAAACCTTAAATGTAGAACTCAAATACAACAAACTCTATACAGACAACAAAATGGTTACGAATCCCCAAAAACTATTGAAAATTAACGAGGCAGTTTGTTGAATCCGAGTTGTACTGTTTTTGTAATTTTTCTCGGCAGTAACAAAATCAAAGCTCACCTTTCATCGACCTCAGGAACTGGTGGTGGCGGTTCAGCTGCTGCCTGCCAAACAGAATTTTATTCATTAAAAAAATATTAACGTTACATCAATCCATGTCTACTCAACTTCTACTGTTTTTGATTATCAAATTTATGTGATAACGTTTTGTGATAACATTCGTAAATTTCCTTTCAAAGCAAAAGCAAATAACATTTTTAAAGTGAACCTTGGAACTAGAATCTACATGAAAACAAAAAAAATTAATCACACATGAAAATTTAAGAACTTCTGAAAGAAGTTATAACGAGGGAAGCTACCAATGAAAGCAAAAAATTACAATCCAAGTTTTTTTTTTGGCCTACAGGAGAACGATCAGGAAATCTCTGCAGGGGAGAAATAACAGCATCATGTGGCGATATATGGGTAACTATGACGATCAATCTCTTCCTTTCACTCAGTGATCAGACAAGAAACTTTTAGAGCTTCTGAAAGAAGTTATAACGAGGGAAGCTACCAATGAAAGCAAAAAATTACAATCCAAGTTTTTTTTTTGGCCTACAGGAGAACGATTAGGAAATCTCTGCGAGGGAGAATTAACAGCATCATATGACGATATACGGATAACTATGACGATCTGACGATCAATCTCTTTCTTTCACTCAGTGATCACACATGAAACTCTTAGAGATTCCGAAAGAAGTTATAACGAGGGAAGTTACCAATGAAAGCACAAATTTACATCCAAGTTTTTTTAGCCTACACGAGAACGATCAGGAAATCTCTGCCGGGGAGAATTAACAGCATCATGTGGCGATATACGGATAACTATGACGATCTGACGATCAATCTCTTCCTTTCACTCAGTGATCACACATGAAACTCTTAGAGATTCCGAAAGAAGTTGTAACGAGGGAAACTACCAATGAAAGCAGAAAATTACATTCTAGTTCTTTTAGCGTACAGGAGAACGTTGTTTGCATAGAATTTAATTTGACTAAACCTTAAATGTAGAACTCAAATACAACAAACTCTATACAGACAACAAAATGGTTACGAATCCCCAAAAACTATTGAAATTTAACAAGGCAGTTTGTTGAATCCCAGTTGTACTGTTGTTGTAATATTTCTCTCAAGGTAACAAAATCAAAGCTCACCTTTCATCGACCTCGGGTACCGGTGGTGGAGGTTCGGCTGCTGCCTGTCAAACAGAATTTTATTCATTAAAAAAATATTAACGTTATATCAAACAATGTGTACTCAATTTTTACTGTTTTCGGTTATCAAATTGATAATGTGTGAACGTTAATAAATCTCCTTTCAAATCAAAAGCAAATAACATTTTCAAAGTGAACCTTCAAACTAAAATCTACATGAAAAAAAAAAAAAATGCTAAAGCAGAAAATTATGTTTCAACCAAATAGCGAATTCGTAAGTGAGTTAGTTTTACGGCATGTCAGCACTGAAACGGCTATGTTGTAGCGAATTCGTAAGCTGCGATATCCTTAGAAAGAGACCATTATGCTAAGATTAATCCATACACATTACTAAATGAATACTTTTAATTCCAAACCCCCGTTCCCAACTGTCCCTACTTTTTCGTCTAAACAAAATCTAGTCCATATTGCTAACTAGATATGCTTCTCTCTAAAAACCTCCACACAAAAAAAAGAAGAAAAACGCATCTTATTTCCTTTTGTCATGTAAAGTTTGAGTACATAAAATTTATACAAACGAAAAATTTCTCTTAAAACCCCAATATAAAAAACAAAGAAAAACCCACCTCTGGCATCCCAACCACCCCACTTTTCTGTCTCAACAAAATCTAAAATCTAGACCATACTGCTAACTAAATATGCTTATACTTCCCTCTTAAAACCTCAATATAAAAAAACAAACAAAAACAAATACACACCTCTGGCAAGGACATATCGATGAGATTATCCACGGAATCATCGGCCTCGGCCTCCGGCTCTGGCTCCTCTTCCTTCACGATGGCCGCCGGCTTGATGTGCTTCGTGAAGTCTGACGCAATCAGGAAGTTGGGCGGGTCCTGGGCAGTATAGAGGGCACGGGGGGAGATATAATTGGGTTATATACTTGACATTGGAGAGCGAACTGGTGCAAGAGGTAGAGCGTCGGTCAATCAATTCGAAGGTGTTTGGTTCAAAATCCATAATCGTTTATAGAAGAAAAAAAAATTTCCTAGTATTTATGAAAAAACATTTGGTTTTTCTATAATAATCTTGAACTGACCACTATTTACTATTTAGCTTGATGTGTTTGGTGAAGTCTGACACAATCAGGAAGTTGGGCGGGGTCCTGGGCAGTAGAGAGGGCACGATGGGAGTTGAGATGAGTTGGGTTGGTTTAACGTCCAACATCAGAACTATATAGGTTATATTGTGGACGGACCCCAAGACTGACGTCTGACAATTGTATGTGCTGCCACAGTCGAGACAGGGCAAGGATACCATGACTCCTGTCTCAGGCAGTCACATTACACTGACACCAACCAGTAGAAAAGCAATCGCCAGGGCTCGAACCTGGACCTTTTGCGTCGGTAGCTGATGTTCTACCTCAGGGCCACGGGGGAAAGTATAATAGGGTTAGATACTTGACTCGGAGAGTGAACTGACGCAAGAGGTAGAGAGCTGGTAACTCAATTGGAGGGTCTCCGGTTCAAAATCCATGATCGGTAAAAAAAATTAATTTACAAGTATTTATGAAATTAAAAAAATGGTTTTTGTTTAATAATCCTCCGCAATATGAGGTAAAAAATAAAATAGCATAAGGCTTGGCAATGACAGTGATAGAAAGTGGCGAATGATTTTTATTAACAGAATAAATCAATGACCAATGCAATACAAAGACTTACATCAGGTAGGTGAGGCACTTGGACTAGATGTTTGAAATACTGGAGATTGCTGCACTTGTGGTAAAAATCTTTTAACCTGGAAGGTTTCAAGAAGAATTGTCGGGAGTGTTTACATCAAATAGAGATAATTACTGCGCAAGGGTGACCAAAAAAAAAGACATTTACAAGTAAGACACTTGTGGTAAAAATCTTTTAATCTGGAAGGTTTCAAGAAGAATTGTTTAAGAGTGTATACGTCAAATAGACATAATTACTGTGCAAGGATGACGAAAAAAAACAACAAAAAAGATATTTACATGTGGGCTTTAAAAGATAACATTTTGTCAAAAGTCATTTTCTCTACTTTTGAGATAATCAATAAAAACTTTTATTTCCTTTATTCTGCTTATAAATTGGATATGGGTTTCTAACAAAACAAGGCTAAAATATAGTAGCGCCTTTTTAATCTCAAAGTTTTGTTATAGGTCTCCATTCTGCCATAATCTTTGAACAGTGACGACATAAGCTTTACAAGATAACATTTCTTACAATGGAAAACTACGAAATTTTTGTAATTTACAGTTGTTCATTAAAAAATAGAAAAAATTAAAAAAATTCAAGCACACAAGTAATTTTTTAAAAAGGCTGATCAAGAATAAAAAGATGTCAATTAGAGTTGAGGAACAACGGTAGTTTAAAAAATAACTTGTAAGCAACACAAAAAATGTTTTGGACATCTCAAAGTCTAAAGATCATTGTTTTGAACGTTTTAATACACATACCAAACAATATGAAACTTCTGATCAAAATTGAACGCTATTATGCCTTATGATTTTTTTTTACGTAATATCTATCACTTTGTCCATCCAAATTTGTTTTTACCCGTACTCACTTTTTATAGCATACTAAAAACCTGTCTCTGTGACCAAACAGCGTATCAGGCGGCAAACCTGGGAAAGAAAAAAAAAACAGAGAAAATCACACATTGAGATACTGAGGTACTGTAAAGACACATTCGATAGAATAAAGAGAGGACAGGGCAGTGCATTGTCATTATAAACAAGAACAAAGTTCATTGAGAGTTCTTAATGCCTTAAACACTTGATATTTTTTCCTCAGAATTTATTAAAGAGCTGTTTTACCACTTATGTCTCTCTTTTACATTCAATTTTGTGACTAAAATCTACAAGTATAACTATAAGACGAATCTATCCATAATAAATTAGTACAACAAAATACTTTTTTTATCAGGGTTTTTAACTGGCGTATAAAGACGTAGTTAAGCAAGCGACTATTAATTAGTGTGCAACATGGCTATAGCTTTAAAGCACTTTTTTTTTAATTTAAAAAGATGATTTGGGTATAGCTTTAAAGCATATAAAACATTTTTAAATGATGATTTTGGTATGCTATTGTTCAACCTTAGAATATAAATACAAGACAAGAAAAAACCGAATAGGTGGTGGGACAGTAAGTAATTTCCTTCTTTAATTAAAAAAAAAACAAAAAAAAACTTGCCCTCCAAGCTATATCCAAGAACATAAAGAAACTTAATCTAATTAAGCATTAAACAGTTTCAGCAGCGCTTTGAAATTCACTTGTTTAATTTTTTTTTCATTTTGCCTTTCCCGTTTACCTTACTGTTGTCCACTCTTCATTGAGTGAAATAAACTTGACCAAAACATTAGACAAAAATTTTAAAAATAATAATAATAATAATAAATAAAGCTATGAAAGTAAATCGGTCCGAAACTAAAGAACAACAGATAAAATGAAATAAAAAGGAAAAACACCCTTTAGATAAAATTAATAAAAATCATAAAGGAATAAAATGCAAGACAAAGCTTGAATTTCCCCCACCAATTCACATCTAGTGAGAAATACTTTCACACTTCAGATTTCACACCTTCTAAGCAAAACTTCCTAAAAATGAAATGTGTTTTCAATGTTTTAAATATTTGCTTTTTAAATAACTGAAATATCTCTGATCTTGTACCAAAGCTAAACAATTGTCTGACATTCAACATAATCATAAACAAACTAGCTCTAAAAAAAATCATAAACTGAAAGGGTATTTATATTTTTAAAACTCCCATATTATTGAATTGATGTCAATGGAAGTGGGTAAAATCTACCTTCGTTATTCTTCTCTAAGGTTTACAAAAAAATCACCTGGCAAATTCAAATGAATTCAACTTAGTCATCATCACGAAGAATTAGCTCTACTGTTTTGTTACAGATTCAGAAACCAAATGTATTCAGTTTGTTTTATGATGAATAAGCTCTATTCTATTATTACAGATTCAGAAACCAAATGTATTCAATTTGTTTTATGATGAATAAGCTCTATTCTATTGTTACAGAATCAAAACCAAGTGAATTAATTTTGTTTTATGATGAATTAGCTCCATTCTTTTGTTACAGAATCAAAAGCAAATGTAATAAAATTGGTAATCATCATTAAAATAAGCTGTATTGTTTTGTTACAGAAACATATTCAATTGTATTCACTTTTGGTTTGGGATGAATTAGCTCTCATTATTTTGTAACAAAACTGTTTAGTACGATCATCATCATAAAAATATTATCTTTATTATTTTTTTTTTAATTAAGACCACTTTTATTCAGTTTGTTTTTTTATGAGTAGGCTCTATTATTACACAATCAAAACAAAGTGTATTCCAACTTGATCATCAATATGTAAAAATTAAATAAACAATGTGGGATCCTGTACCAAAGATATTATAAATCTGATCTTTGCTATATATGTAGAGTAATGTTGGCAAATCAATATGCAATGGGGGATCAGGTATCTTGCAATCTGTTTATCCTTTACCATTTGAAAGTGGTATATGATGTACACTTTCACAACTTTGGAGGATTATATAGGCTTAAAATATTTTTTATTTGTAAATAGATAAGACAGAGCATCATTTCTATAACACAGGGTTAAAAGGTAGGATATATAAATTATTTTGTAGAAAATATTTTCAGTAGGTCGTCATCACAAAAAATGTATCTTTATTATTTTTGTGAATCAAGACCAAATTTATTCAGTTTGATTTTGGATCAATATGCAATGAGGGATTCAGGGCAAGTATCATGCAATCTGTTTGAACTGTACCATTTGAAAGTATTATATGATGTACGCCTTCAGAGCTTTGGAGGATTATAAAGGCTTCAAATATTACTGTATAAATACGTAAGAGTCTAGGATCTGCACTGGAAGGGGGGCTTGATGATGGTGGCTCCCTGACTTACTATGTAATTTTTATTTCTGAAGTTCACAAAGCATTATTTCTGTAATACACGATTAAAAGGTATAATATATACAATTAATGTGCGTCCTTTCAAATGTTCACTCCATTATTATAACAACATGTTTCATCTAAAGGTCTCTATCAGAGTTTGTTGACATAACTCTACAGAGTCGCAGGGTTGTTTTGCAAAGCAATGGGTCATAGAATCGCACTAATGGCACTATTCTTTAAGGTGTTCCCGAAATTCATATCTTTTGAACTAATAAAGATAGAACACAAATTTTGTCCGATTCAAAAATTGTAGTTTTTTTTATCTTTCACACGAAATGTGTAAGACCCAGCTCTTACATGTACGCAGTGTAACTCTGTTAGTTTATAAAGAGTGGCTAACAAGCTGAAGCCTATTGATGCTCAACATTAAAATACTCATATTGGGTTGAGTTGAATTGAGTTGAGTTGGTTTAACGTCCAACATCAGCACTATATAGGCTATATTGAGGACGGGCCCCAAGACTGAGACAGGGCAGGTCACTTTAAACTGACACCGACTCAACCAGTACGAAGTGAAATCGCCAAGGCTCAAGTCCTGATCTTTTGCATCGGAAGCCGATGTTCTACCCCGGGGCCACCATGCCCACCATTCATAGTGGACAAGGGTATGCTAAAAGATAGTCACACAGTCACAGTTATGACCACTGGTGACACTATTTAGTATTAGTCTATGTTAAAGTTTAATATTTTACAGTGCTAATTATATTAACGTAAATGTAAGTATATGCTCTAATCTGGCGGCAAAAAAAAAATAAAAGACATTACTCACAAGAGTGGTCTGCAATAACATTACAACAAAAAAAATATTATAATGAAGGAAAGTGTTTTGAGAAGGTCCCGATTCCTGTGATAAATCTTCATTGCACATTCAGCTTATTTTTTTCACAGCACACAAATAAAAACGGATGAACATTTAACCACCATAACTACCTCCCAAAATAGTTTTATTTCAAACAATTATGGCTTCTTTTTTCTTTAAATGTCTGATTCGTTGGTGAAAAACCAGAAGAAAAATAAAGAGGAACAGGGAGATCTAGAGAGGGAGGGAGAGAGGATATATCTTCCATAACAATAGGCCCAAGGAGCGAGAGAGAGAGAGAGAGAGAGAGAGAGAGAGAGAGAGAGAAATATTTTCTAACCATTTTCCTTTCACCAGTGCATTACAGCATAGGAAGAGAAGGAGGATGAGAGAGAGAGAGAGAGAAGAAAGAGAGAGAGAGAGAGAAAGAGATAGAGAGAGAGAGAGACAGCATAGGAAGAGAAGGAGGATGACTAAGAGAGGAGGAGGATGAGACGGATCAAGAGAGGAGGAGGGGGAGGAAGATCAAGGGAGGAGGAGAAGGAGGATTGGCCTCGGCAGACTAAATACTAATCCCAATACAAACCTCCGTGCGAGTCACTTACTATCAGTAAACACTGAAACAGGCATCACAAGCATCAACATTAACCATTCAGATGCAACAAACCAGGCATTATTTGATTCTGAGTGCTTTAGTAGCGTTAACAACTGAATAAATGCATTCATTTTTAATATTTTAGATCTGGATGAGTGAGTTAATACAGAATTAAAAAAAATACACAAGGAATTTACGTAAACAATAAATAAAACCAAACAATTCTGAATTGCTAATAATATGATAATGCATTATCCACCATCTTCCTCCTTTTTTTTTTTTTTTACTGTGAGTATGAAGTCTCCCAAAGTTTCCATTCTAAAAAAATCACTAACTGCCCTTTTTCGTGAAATAAGAATAGAAACAAAGAAAGCTCTTCTGGTGAAGTCATATATAGTGCCCATACAAAATTTGTAGACTTCCAAAATTTCATACCAAGTTCTTTAATCTAAAATATCCATTTCCTCAAAGATGGTACATGAGTAATGCCCCCTGGATAATAATTCTTCAGCTTAGATAAACATAGTCAGGTTAAATCACAAGACACAACTTCTTTACATAGTTTTACAGAACCCTAACTGACATCCTAGTTTTTGTTGGGGTTTTTATTAAAACTCAAAATCCATAAATGTGCGAACATTGACATCACTGGTACATGTTTTAGATTTTTTTTAGTTATATTATGAGCATATCGTTTCTACAAACTTTCATCAATGCAAATATTAGGTCTGTAAAGTAAGCAAAGGCCAAAAAGATTTAAAAAAATATACTTAACCCTTTGAACCCTATTGCCCTGACCTCATTGACCAATATTCCTGGCCCCTCACTGCTCTTACTCAAATATCATCAAAAACATGCCTGATGGATGCGGACATCTTTAACTGACGCTATTTATAATTTTAAACAGGATGTGAATCTTATTGGTAGTTATTTATAGCGCGTTAGATCATACCCCTCCAAATCCTGATATAGCGGTACTACGGCCTAGAGTCAAATAAGGTAGATAACGCTGTAGCGGGATTACGGGTTCAAAGGGTTAAACATCTGTCTTTCCACCCAGGCCTGATTCATTCTCGTTGCCTCACATATTATGTTTACCGAAACAAAATAACCAGAGACTGTAGATTTAGTGAGAAGTTTCACAAAAAGATCTCACTAACACAGTGCTATTGGCAAGGAGAGCTAGTGTTACGCCTGCTTACTCTAATCGTTTTTTTTTTATACTGAAATTAAGGTGGTTGACCAACCTCCACATAGATTTTTTCCTAAGGCTTAAAGAAGGAAGTAACCGCTTTAATGATCTCGACATACATATGCGAAACCCTCCCCGTGAAACCTCTCACTATTTCACAGTCTCTGGTGCGATCACACAAGGACTCACTGGAGTGCAGGTGGAACAGAGACTTGACTAGGTAATCGTACAGCTGGCACGAGTCGAGGATGCACAGGATCAGGGGAGCTAACCTACACTGGCCCGAGCTCGTCATGGAGTTGGCGCGAGACATGTCCAAAGACCCAAACACTGTGGACAAAGAGGTATCAAAGTTTTTTCCAATTCCAAGAAACAATTTCTTTACATTTTTGATAAATTAAATTTTTACAATTTCAAATTTTATTTAAATCCATTCTCGATTATAAATCCAGTTTCCTGGTGAACTTGACAAATATTTTTCCTAAAACATCTACATCCAGTCTCCAAGTCTTAGGGTAAATAAATATCTTTATATGGACAAAAAATACATCTCCAACTAAGCACCTAGATTTTGTTACAGACAGTAGAATTAAATTAAAATCAATATTGAATAACATGGCCACTCACCCGCATGCTGAAGAGTCAGGATATCGTCCAAGTTTTTGTTACAGTTGTTGTTGAGTTGGTTAAAAGTCCAACATCAGCACTATATAGGCTATATTGTGGACGGGCCCCAAGACTGACGTCTGACAATTTTATGTGCTGCCACACACGAGACAGGGCGGGGATGCCATGACTCCTGTCTCAGCCGATCACATTAAAATGACACCGACCCAACCAGTAGGGAGCAAAATCGCCAGGCCTCGAAACAAAGACCTTTTGCGTCGGAAGCCGATGTTCTACCCCAGGGCCACCGCGCCCCCCTTTAGTTACAGACAGCAGGATTAAGGTAAAATCAATATTGAATAACAACGGCACTCACCCGCATGCTGAAGAGTCAGGATATCGTCCATGTAGTCCAGCATGTCAATGGAGAACTCAAAGCTGGCGTGGGAGAAAAACAGACAACTTTTCAGGCCCCAGCCACCGGTGTCATTCTACACTAACACACGACAGAGTCTAGAGCTTGCAAGAGACCCTTTTACACAGTGGTAACTGAATAAGGCGTTGAGTTGGGTTGAGTTAGTTGCTCAACGTCCAACGTCAACACTATTTAGGCTCTATTGCGGATGGGTCCTAGAACAGACATCTAACAATTTTTTACTCAACATCCTACGTCAGCACTATTTAGGCTCTATTGTGGACGGGTCTTAAGATAGACATCTGACAGCTTTTTGCTTAACGTCCGACGTCAGCACTATTTAGGCTATATTGTGGACGGATCTTAAGATAGACATCTGACAGCTTTTTGCTTAACAGGTCATAAGACAGACAATTTTATGTGCTCTTACACACGAGACAGGGCAGCCAGTCCTGGACTCATGTCTCAGCCGCTCACATTATACTGACGTCCCAACCAGTGCTACAGAATAAGGCGTAAACAGCTAGATATATACTGATAAAAAGTGTACTTTCCCATGCATTGATAGTAAATTTAACAAATAAGTTCTTCGCCTATCTTTAATTTGGAAATTTGTGGTTCAAAGATAGCTGTCACTGTCTTTTTTAACTTGGAATATGATTGTTCACACCATTGCAATTGTAAAATATTTTCCTTTTCAGGTTTTCTGTAACAATAAAATATTTTCCTTTTCAGCTTTTCTGTAACAAGGTCTCTTGCTGTGACAATTTTTTTTACAATCAAATTATTGTTGAAATACAAAAAAAGATTCCACTCAAAACTATTTTAAATACGTCTATAATAAAAATGAAAAAGAATCACCCTCAGAAATATTCAAGATAAAAAATGGGGATATATAATAACTATATTTGTAAAGTATGAAATTTTGTTGCTGTTGATTGAAAAATAATTTCAATTATTGCCCTTTGTCCAATCCTCTTGTTGTAATGGACCCGCTAGTGATTCTCCTTCATTCTCTACCTCCTCGTTCACCTGGGGCCTATCAATTACACACTTTTATGGGGGGAACGGCTGAAAACTTTATCATAAAAATGTTATCATAATAAATTACCTTATCACTTATGAATAAATGCTTACCAATGCTTATTTGTTTAGATTTAAATATTGCTGTATTGTACAAGAGAGGTTGTTGCTATTGTTGTTGAGTTGGTTTAGCATCCAACATCAGCACTATATAGGCTATATTGTAGACAGGCCCCTGATTGACGTCTGACAATTTTATGTGCTGCAACACACGAGACAGGGCGGGGATACTATGACTCCTGTCTCAGCCGGTCACATTAATCTGACACCGACCCACCCAGTAGGGAACAAAATCGTGAGGGCTCGAACTCAAACCCTTTGCGTCAGATGTCGATATCCTACCCCAGGGCCACCGCGCCCCCCACATGAGAGGTGAACTACAATTGTCTGTGACAGTGAATTTAGAAAGAATTTTTGTTTTCATTTGTTAAGCGAAATAAAACACATCCTCACTATTTATTAACATCAGCACCCTTTTTTATGTTAAACGAAATAAAACACATTCTCACTAGTTATTAACGTCTGCACCGCAGATTTTGTAGTACTGCTCATCTGTCATCATGAGGTTGCCTGGAATACCGCGAAACTGGAAAAAGATAAAAAAAACCTAAGTTGCAGACAAGCAGCATATATACATAAGAACAATACTTAACTCTCACGCCGTAAATTAATTTCTATTTGGTGCTATGGTTAATTAGATTATCTTTTAATTCAGCAATGTTTTTGTCATATACATTTATACATAATATAATAAGTAAATGAACTCTATCTCACAAACTAACCGTAGAAAAGTAGCCTACACATTTTTTGTAGTAGATTTAGTACACTAATTGAAACTCATTTAATTTTAACTTAGACGCTTGGAGGTTTTAAGAAATGTGGATACATTTTACTTTGCTTGTGTTCTTGCTCTCAGAAAAAAACAACAACATGTAAGTGATATCTATGCAAAGGTTTAAAAAAAAGATTGCTCGCAGAAACACAATTTTTTTTTAAATATCCCTTTGCCTCCCCCACCCCCCCATAAAAAGGAGAAACTTGACCCAAAGGCGAGGATTTCAGAAAGATTTATCTAATTACCCGCCTCCCCCACTTCTCCCCCTCAGATTTTGTAGATTAAAAAAAATTTAACAAAAAATTTAACGAAAGAGAAAAAGTTTAATGCTTACCTTATCGTGAAACTTCAACTTCTGTACAACTAGCTTGCAGTAGGAGGATATCAGCTTCCCATAGCCTTCTTTCAAATGACCCTGGAACACACAAATAAAATATTATGAACATCTGAGGGTAAGTATTAAAAACTTTCACTTCTCACACAAATGGTATCTTTGCCTTCTTTAATTATTCCACACACAAAAAATAGAAATATAATCAAAACAGCTTGAAAACAGTTTTAACAGAATTTGCCTATGTTTATTTCATTCTATATTGTATGTGTGGTACAACACTCGCCCAGAGATTGCCTAGGTTTATTACGTTTCTTTCATTCTATATGTATATAAAGTACAGGATTCACCCAGAAATAGGGGGCAAACTGACTCAAGTGTAGGGCTTTGCTCTCCGGATCTGTGGTTTGAAACCCACGATCTGTAGATTTTTTTTTTCTGATTTTGTCCACTGTAACTGGTTGGGTCAGTGTTAGTATAAAGTGAGCGGCTGAGACAGGAGTCATGGTATCCCCCATCATGTGGCATTAGTTTACGTAAAAATTGTCAGACATCAGTCTTGGGATTCGTCCACAATATAGCCTATGTTGTACTTACGTTGGACGCAAAACCAACTCAATTCAACTTAACTCACCCAGAGTTTGCCTAGGTCATGAATCTGTGCCTGGTACCTGATGGAGTGACGAACCACCTGTGAAGCAGAAAAGAATTCAAAGTCAAACATTATTCTATACTTAGACAACATGCTATCCTATTGTATTAATACCTACAATGGAAAACCTATTCGTGAGATCCCATTAAAAAGGTTCCATGTACACTTTTTGACATTATTTTTTAAGATTCTTCTGTTCAGATAGAATCTTCTCACACTGCCATCTCTAATTTCTTCAAAAAAACCTATAGAACCTTTTAATGTCATCTCACAAAAGGGTGAATTTCAAGCAAGCATTGAAATTATTATTCATACAAATTTTTATAAGGGACAGCCAAAAACCTAGATCTTGGTGTAGCTCCGTGTGTTTAAGCCTCAATAGTTGTTGGATTGCTTTTCTGTATCATACAAATTTTGCAAGCCCAAAAGGAATGTTCTATCTAATTCTTTCTTTTATTATGTCTCATTAGCCTCACAAGTTTCCAGCCCAATTGAATGATATCTCTTATTGTTTTCTTTACAAGTCCCCAAGCCTCCCTCCAAAGTCTTACGTTTGCGTGTCCGTCCCTCGTGATCTTGTGCAAATTCAGTGTCAAAGGAACCAGCGAACATTGAAAAGTTAATTCAAACAAATTGTACCAGCCCAAATGAAGGTTTCATCCAAAACCCTCCACATAGTCTCGGCAAAGTCTTACGTTTGCGTGTCCATCCCGCATGATCTTGTGGACCATCTGGAGGAACTTCCAGCACACGATGGGGTTGGCCTGGACGGGCATCTTGGACGCGATGGTCCAGAACATGTTGCCGCCCTGGTCCTGGAACGTTCCCAGGATGGCGTCTGGACACAGCGGTCAAGGATCTTCAACCAGGTGGATTAAACTAGTCCAACAGCTGCACTATACAGGCTATATTGTGGACGGGCTCCAAGACGGACGTCTGACAATTTTATGTGCAACCACACACGAGACATGGCGGAGATACCATGATTCCTGTCTCAGCCGGTCACATTATACTGACACCGACCAAACCAGTAGGGAACGCAACAGCCAGGATTCGAACTCGGGACCTTTTGCGTCGGAAGCCGATGTTCTACCCCTAGACCATCGCTCCCCCCGTAGTTACTTAGGGATTTTCTAAGAGATGGGTTACACTAGACCGCTGTATAAAGGTTCTTTGTAGGGGTGGATAGTACTAGACTATGTCTTCAAGCATCTTTGCAGAAATGCATTATCCACAACTATCACCTTAAGGATCTTTGCGGACATGGATTACACTATGGTATATTATCACCTTAAGGATCTTTCAAAAAATTGCAGAAATGCAATACATTATATCATAGTATCATTTTCTAGGTTTGTGTCTCTGTTGGCGAACTTATTGGGTGAGTCAGAAGCAAATACATCGTGGATGGGTCCCAAGACAAAAGTCTCAATTTTACGTGCTGTCACACTGAGAGAGTGCGGGGATATCCGTACCCGTGTCTTAGCTGGTCACACTATACTGACACGCCGATCGTGGGATTCGAACCGCGGTTTTCCCGCTTGGGAGACCAACGTTCTGCCACTTACGTCGGTTCATGTCCCCTCCCTCTTATCATTATGGACAAATATTAAATTTGTAACAAGAGTGGGTTTTTATGGTTTTTAATTTGTTTGTTGCTTTTTTGTCATGACATACATGATATTGAAATAAGAGATCTGAAGGTTTTGCATAACACAGCTAGATCTACGCTTTCAGGCCCCAAGGCAAATTCACTGTATAACCACCATGCTCCACCACGCAAGTACTTGCAGGTAAATCCCCCCCTACTTTATGTAATGGGTTTCAGCCGTTTAGAGGAGATAAACATGAACCATGTTTAGAGTTAGACTGAGAGTGTGTATTTGGTTTTACGATACTTCAGCACAGTAACGGCTATATAATGCTTAACTTGAAGCGTGTTCGCATTGGCTTTCATACCAGCAAATATAAAAACAAGCAATGTGAATGAACATTCATTTAACCACTTTTAAAGAATTTGTTTGTAAAGAGCAGAAGAGTCGTCGAGTCATTCAATTATTAATTAGAGCCATTACATTTTTTTTCTCCTTTTACTTTGTTTTGTTTGTAGCTTTGATTTGTTATTTTTACAATTTGATTTGATGTTGTGCAAAATTTTTTTTGTCTAGCCGCTGGCCCTAACAAAAAGTAGTTAAGACAATAAGTCTTAAAATTCATATAATCCCAACGTGGAAAAAAGAGCGCTAAGACTAAGAGCATGCAGTGTGCATGTTTCAAGTCTCCAAATCGCTCTGTACATGTAGACACAAACCCCTCGAGGCACTTACAAACACTTGAAGTGTTAGAGTATTCATCTTTGTTATGACGGGGTCAACAGATTTTTACATTGCTCCGGATCTGATGCTACTTATGTTTGCAACAGTACTGTCTTTGTTAGCTGTGCATGAAAAGACCTTTGTTGTTGTTGTTGTTGTTGTTGTTGTTGTTGTTGTTGTTGTTGTTGTTGTTGTTGTTGTCTGTGTCAATACTAAAATTGTGGCGTGCATTTTTAGTAATATTTCAATGGAAGGCATGCGGGCCAAACCGTAAAAGGAAAAAAATCAACTTTAAAAAAATGTGTAGTTTTCACAACAAAAATACGTAAAACACAAACTTTTGATTTCTAACCTTTATGCGAATAGATAACCAAATTGGAGGAGGGAGGGAGGGGGGGGGGGCAAAACAAACTTATGCCGAAACTACTGCCTCTAACATGAACAGCAACAACAACACAACAACAACAGCAACAACATCAAACAAGAAATCTGAAGCGTTTCGTTCACAGAGTAGGCAGACGCAACATTAACAGCACTGGAGCGAACGCAATTTATAATGCTCTTTCGCAAAAAGGTCAACATATCGCGGAAGTCTCGTCTATTCCTAATCGCCTTTCAACTGACAGTGCAGCTGAGTGCTTGGAGTTGAAAGTCTAAAAAAAACAAAACAAAAATGTCTTATTGCTTTAATGATGGTAATAAGAGGTGAAAAATAAAGGTGGAAAGCGTGACAAAGAGGGAAAAACAATGCGAATGATCACCCGAACAAGAAAATAGAACAAATATTCTTTCCAGAGCATGACACCCCCTACTTTAAAACATCGTGATGCAGGACTTTGGTATACGGTCAATACACTGTACAATCATTCTGTTTGTATCTGTCTGTCAGGATGGGAAACATGCGTCGGGTCAGACAGGACTCGTTGCTTGACCTCTCTGGACTGCCGGCCGTTGGGCAGTGGTGCAGACGGACCAGGCCCTGATACAACACTGACGCACTGTGTACACAGTTTACACAGAGAGAGAGAGAGAGAGAGAGAGAGAGAGAGAGAGAGAGAGAGAGAGAGAGTAGAGATGTCAGGATGGGAAACATGCGTCGGGTCAGACAGGACTCGTTGCTTGACCTCTCTGGACTGCCGGCCGATTCGGCAGTGGTGCAGACGGACCAGGCCCTGATACAACACTGACGCACTGTGTACACAGTTTACACAGAGAGAGAGAGAGAGAGAGAGAGAGAGAGAGAGAGACAGAGAGACAGAGAGAGAGACAGAGAGGGGATGGAGAGAGAGAGAGTAAATTAATGACGAGAGGCAAAAACCATGCACTTCCTACATTTTTTCTAGAAAATGATCAAATTAATATAAAAAAAGATTCTCTAGAGAGCGAAAAAGAGAGAAAGAGAGGGAGAGAGAGAGTAAGAGAGAGGGGAAGAGAGAGCGAGAGAGACGCCCTCCCTCCCTCTCTCCGGGTTTAACGTATCCTATGAACCCCTGGAGATTCCTATACGACAAATTAATATTAATAGCAAGAAGGGCTCATTAAAAAGCATGCTTTCAAGTTATTACGTTGCTGCTAGGCTTTCTTGATTTACCATTTAACATACAATTGTTTTTCAAATATATCTGGGAAACGATGATTCATAAACCTCTTGATCATTAAAAGTGGCTTTTACCACTTGTCTGAAAATGCAGTTTGTGACGTCACATTGAGCGTGTCTTCGGTAGCTCTAACTGCGATTAGAGCCGGCAAAGGTTCTAAAAATAGCCATCAAAGTCTGTGTGAACCCAAGCGACACTCGCATGTTTTCCTAAAAAAATTTAAAAAAAATAAAAATAATTCAAATTCATAGTAAAAGCAAGAAGAAGTCATTAAAAAGCATGCTTTTCAAGTTACTACGTTGCTGCTTGGATTTCTTGATTTACCATTTAACATACAATTGTTGTTTTTGTTTCTGTTAATAAATGAGGGAAACGATGATTCATGAACCTCTATGTCCTCTTGTTCATTAAAAGTCGCTTGTTTCCACTCGTGAGATCATTCAGTTTGTGACGTCACGATGAGCGTGTCTTCGGTAGCTCTAACTGCGATTAGAACCGGCAAAGATTCTAAAAATAGCCATCAAAATCTGTGTGAACCCAAGCGAAACTCGCAGGTTTTTATCCCAGTTGAAGGCTTTGCGAACGGTGTGAGTTGAGTTGGTTTTACGTCCAACACCAGCACTATAATATAGGCTATATTGTAGACGGACCCAAAGACTGACGTCTGACAATTCTATGTGCTGCCACACACGAGACAAGGCGGGGATGCCATGACTCCTGTCTCAGACGGTCACATAAAGGTTAAACTGACACTGACCCAACCAGTAAAGGAGTGAAATTGCTAGAGCTCGAACCACGGACCTTCTACGTTGGAAGCCAATGTTCTACCGATGTTCTACCCCAGGGCTACCGCGCTCCTTAACGAAAGTCGTAATCACACCACACATCTAGGCATGGGAGGAGTTTTCTAATTTCGGGACGCAGATTGGATATGAATAAAATGTACATGTACTAAACTCATAGATTTCTATCAATAGCTATTAATAGAAATATGTGACTAAGCTAGACCTTTCATTGGACACCGGTGCAGTTTCCATGACCTATCGTCTTGGTTTTCGCGCCGGCACGGCTCTCGCAAGATCTCTGTTGTTATAAAGGAAGTGATAGAGTCACGAACCTACTTAACTTAGCGGTAATGATGGGGTGAGTAATTATAATTAGCTGTTGTGGGAAAGCAGTTTTAATTTTCCTCTCTTTCCTCTCCCGAATTGTTCGACGCTTAGTAATGCCATGGCAAATATTGTATTATAGCATGCCATGTAACGGGGGAGAGTTGGGGGGAGAAAAAGATAGATTGAGAGAGAGTTTGGTTGGTTGGTTGGAGAGAGAAAGCGAAAAGGAGGGGAGGAAGAGAGAGAGAGAGAGAGAGAGAGAGAGAGAGAGAGAGAGAGAGAGAGAGAGAGAGAGAGGGAGAAAGAAAGAGAGAGAGAGAGAGAGAAAGAGAGAGAGAAAGATAGATAGAAGAGAAGAGAGAAGAAAGAGAGAGAGAGAGAGAGAGAGAGAGAGAGAGAGAGAGAGAGAGAGAGACTAACGCAAGTGAGCATTTTCAAAAACCTTTCCGTTTACGTTAGTCGGCAAATTGGTGCAAGTGGTAAAGAACCGGTATCTCAATCGTAAGGTACCCAGTTTAAAACCCACGACGGGTCAAAAATTTCATCGTAACATTTCGCCCCCTACTGGTTGGGTACCGGTAGGCGCCAGTACAGTGTGAAAGGCTGGTATCCCGCAATGTCTTTGAGTGTCAGCACGTAAAAACTTTCAGACGTTATTTTTGGGACCCGTCCACAATATAGCCTTTGATGCTGGTTTTGGACGTTAAGAGACCTATCCACATCGTATAACCAATAAGGCCGAATTTTTAGTGGTGTGCTCTATCGACTCTCCCCGAGCTTTGGAAACAGGTTGTTTTAAGATGCCCACATAGACATTATTTTTTGTACGGTTTCGTAAGAGAAAATACACTTAGCCTAGAGGTGACTCATTTGATGAATACACACATATTATTATACACTGTCATTATGTGGCCATCGTTTACTCATTAGAGAGAGAGAGAGAGAGAGAGAGAGAGAGAGAGAGAGAGAGAGAGAGAGAGAGAGAGAGAGAGAGAGAGAGAGAGAGAGAGAGAGAGAGAGAGAGAGAGAGAAGAGAGAGAGAGAGAGAGAGAGAGAGAGAGAGAGAGGAGACGAACTGGCGCAGTCGGTAGAGCATTGATTACCCAATTTGGAAGTCCGCAGGTCGAAACGCACCGTTGGGAAAATAATTTTCGTTGGGTTTCGCCCCCTCCCCCCCTCCACTTTACTCCCCACTTCTCCATAAAATTGTACTAGTATTGGGCCCGTGTCAAGTATAAAGTGACTGGATAAGATAGGGGTCCTTGTATCCCGGTACTGTATCCGTGTGGCATAACGGCAAAAAGAAATGCCATTCTCTCATAGAGTATTGGGAACACATTGTTTCCAGGAGCTGACATGGATGTAAATGTATTTATTGTACTGTGTATGTTTTGGCAGTAGTAAAGACATACTTAGCCTAGAGGTGACTCATGTGATGAATGACATTGTAATTAGATAGTTAGCCTGGCCATGGTTTACTTGGAAAAGGGTCATGTGTTTTGTTGTTTTTTCGTTTGTTTTGTTATTTGTTGTTGCTGTTTTGGGTCGTTTT
This sequence comes from Elysia chlorotica, assembly GCA_003991915.1. Lineage (NCBI taxonomy): Eukaryota > Metazoa > Mollusca > Gastropoda > Plakobranchidae > Elysia > Elysia chlorotica. The sequence goes on from RQTK01000824.1 coordinate 84,994, forward strand.
TTTTCTTGTTTTTTTTCTGGGTTTTTTTTTGTTTGGTTGTTTTGTTTTTTGTTTGTTTTTGTTTTTTTGTTGTTGTTGTCTCATTTATATTTCTTCTTGCATCCCTGCTTAACCAACCCGCTCATTAAGCTTCATGACCTAGAGCAGGTTGGGGTCTCACTGACTTTACGACTTATTCACTGACCCACTCACCATCCTCTCTTCAATCTGTCTGCACTGAGCCAGCAACAAGAATGCAAAGCAATACATAAGCCAAGCTAAGGCAACGTGCACGCCTGAGTTCGTGAGGGGGCCCTCACACCACTAAAGAGAGTTCCGTTCGGGTATGTCACTATGTGTGTGTGTGTGTGTGTGTGTGTGTTTGAAGGGTGGGGGTGGAGGGGGGCGACACACCGAAATGTATGCGTTGATTCGGAGGTGGGTCCCACACCAAAGTGTAACGCTTTATTCCCCCCCCCCCTTTTTTTCCCCTCTCTCCCTCTCCCCACCCCACCCCCTCCATTGAAATTCACCAACTGCACCAGAAACATGAAGACAACCCTGACCAGCAGAATTTACCATAACACAAACACACGCCCGGCTCTTGGCGCTCGTATACATAAGAGGACCAGCCTCGTAGTAGTAGAATGAACTAGCATAGGATCTATCATGTCTTGCCTTCATCCTGAGCTTTCGTCTTCTGTTAACGCCGCCTGTCGCCGTATAAGATCCCTCAGGGGAACCTAGGAGATTTAAACCCGCGTAGAGGGAGAGAATTCTCCCCCACCCTCTATAGAGAATCTTGGCGCTCGTAATTAATGATTGCACATCGAGGTGCCTGGTTTCTGCAACCGGTGGAAGGTGGGTCAAGTTACCCTCTCTTGTGTGCAAAGCAATTTTCGTCCCCTAAGCTCAGAGATGATACTGCCCTAACAAAAACATGATCTGGTTTTTGCAACCAGCGGAAGTGGGTCAAGTTAACCTCTCTTTTGCGCAATTTTCGTCCCCTAAGCTCAAAGATGATACTGCCCTTACAAAAACATGATCTGGTTTTTGCAACCAGTGGAAGGTGAGTCAAGTTACCATCTCTTGTGTGCAAAGCAATTTTCGTCCCCTAAGCTCAAAGATGATACTGCCGTCACAAAAATATATAATAAGCTTAATAAATTTGTCTCGTGCCTCCTAAGCTTTGCATGGGCGGATTTCTCCAGCACAATATTTCGCTCATCGAGCGGTTTACATACGGTCCTCGCATAGATTTCCATTATTAGCTTTAGTGCTATTAATAGAAAACTGTGGGTCCTAGTTATCTGCTCTCAAGCCTGATGCAAAAAAAAATCGCTTATTCAGAGGCATATTGTTTTAAATGCAAAGAGTTAAAGAGGGCGGTGAAATAATTATTTTGCCTCTGGGCCGAGTCTTCCAAAACTAACAGCCAGGGTCACCGACATATAAAAAAAATTGCATTCAGATCCAAAGTGTTGTTGTTGTTGTTGTTGAGTTCATTTAACGTCCAACGTAAGCACTATATAGGCTATATTGTGGACGGGTCGCAAGACTAACGTTTAACAATTTTATGTGCTGCCACACACGAGACAAGGCGGGGATACCATGACTCCCGTCTCAGCCGACCACATTAAACTGAACCAAAGTGAGATATATCATACAAATAATTACTATTAGGTACAGTTGGGTCAGGTTGCTAGTATGCTGAACAAAGAATCTAACTTTGATACTAATTTAACATATATAGATCACTGTTCCCCTTGTTATAACAAAAATGCTTACTCCAGCCAACTCGATGACTTTGCCAGTTACATGTATTTTGGAAAGCCTCGATCCTGACCCATATGAAATAAAATAATCTTCCTAGCTTTTCATTTTACAAGGGCAGGACACCTCGCCCTGTCCCAAAAACTCCAGCTCGTTAAGGAAAAGATTGGGACTGTGCTAGAGACGGATCGATTTCAGCAGATAATCATTTTTATCAGGAATAAATCGGACGGATCGAAAAAAAATATTTCCATAAAAAAGGGAAGAGAGTGGGGATTCATATCAATTTATTTTTTTCCGTCTTCTTCTTCTTCTTCTTCTTCTTCTTCTTCTTCTTCTTCTTCTTCTTCTTCTTCTTCTTCTTCTTCTTCTTCTTCTTCTTCTTCTTCTTCTTCTTCTTCTTCTTCTTCTTCTTCTTCTTCTCCTTCTCCTTCTTCTTCTTCTTCTTCTTCT
>RQTK01000824.1:95745-106383 GCA_003991915.1 Elysia chlorotica
AGAGAATTGTCGAGAGTGGTATACCGTTTGTCTCCCAATCAGGAGTTCCTTGGTTCGAAACAAAGGATCAGGTAAAATATTTATTTTTCAGATTTCATTTCCTCTACTGATTGAATCGATGTTAGCTGATTGAATCGATGTTAGCATCTAATCGTTTATAAAAATCGTTATCGACTGAGACAAGAGTCATGGTATCCAAGAGTTGTTTCTATGTGACGGCATGTGACATTCTCATATACGCTAGTCTTGGAAACCCGTCAACAATGTAGCCTACATAGTTCTGACAATGGACGTTTAAGAACAAATTTATAAGCCAACAGGAGATACATTCTGCTCTGTAAGAGTATAATACTATAGCTGCAGGTGATACTGTCAGATGTTTGTCTTGGGGTCCGTCAACAGTATATATCCTACATAGCTCTGACGATGGACGCTAAATTAGTAAAATAACAAATAAACAAACAAGAGGTACTCCGCTCTGTAGATCTGTAATACTATCATGTCTTACTATAATATATCTCTAAAGCAAAACTTTAAAAAATACATTTTTAAATATTTATAATACCTATATATAGCAATTAGAGTAAATCAACATACCTTTTTTTATAATCAAATTAAAATCTTTTTTTACTAGTTCGGTCTTGCTTCTCAGGACACAAGAGAAGCATGTTCATTTAAACCTATACTGATGTTACAAGGTATACATACATCCTAACTAAGCCAACGTCAACCAACAATCTAGTTCAATTTTTTAATGTCTACCTAGAATTTCAAAGCAATGAGCGGGCAGCTCTTAGAAAAAAACTAACAACACACACATAGGCGTAGAGAACGTCTCTGGTCATATTAAAGTGATTTACATTGATCAGTGGGATACTGCTGGAACAATTTATGATAATTTCTAAATTTTATGTCAAACTAATTTTTTTTTTTTTAAAGCAGTACCACATTTTTAACACTGTCCTTCATCCTTCCCTTGCCATCTTCACCAGTAAACCTCTTTAATTTCTCTGTCTGTAACAATACCTGCAGGCACTTAACGACATGAAATTCATGATGCTTTTGAGCATCTAGATTCACCACAATGCGTGATTTCTAGAGCACTGTAAGCGTTACAAGAACAACCTAGTCTGAATTTTACACTATATCATTATATATGATAGGCCTATGCTAGATCTAGGGCCTTGATCAAGATTAAATTTGAACAATGTAATTAAATTAGATTATAATTTAGATCTGATAGAATGCGTACATGTATAACATTTTAGTTTTATGAGATAAATTCTTCAGTCTATCTTTTAAATTCTAAGACTAAGTATCTCAGATCTAGACATATACCTATTGACTAAATCTAGATACTTGGGGTAGAGTGCACACTGTAAACATGACGTAGCTTACGTCCTGACGTAGGCCTTCTTATTCTCATATTGTTATGAGACTTTAGCTATATATTGTTTACAAGTGCATTCTACCCTAAGTCATTAATTTAGTCCTTCTGTTTGGATTCTACTAGCTTCTCTGATAGAAATTCTAAGATGCTAGGACTACATTCATTGCTAAGTCAATGCGTAATCTAAATAGTAAATTATGTTTTACTAGATCTAGATCTAGAAATGCGGAATCGAATTCCCGGAAGCTTAAGTGTACACACTTAGAATAGGATCTGTACCTAAGCGTACATAACTAGAAGAATCTATAACCATAATTATGACCTCTAAGATTCTGTATGTACAGAACATCTATCAAGGCATCTATGGACTATCTAGGCCTACCTGTCTCTTTTCGAAGTTTTCTCTGTCAATTTCCAATGAAGTTTTTCCACGTTGACTGACCGATTTTGGCAGATGTATCGAAGACATTGTTGTAGATTATCTGGTCTAGATCTAGATCTAATTTGGAATCTCTGTAATCTGTATTAGATAGATTTCTAGATGATCTGTTCACTAGATCTAGAAATCTAGCTACCTGTACAGGCCTAGATTATTTACAAGGAAATGCGTTTTAAATCTGATCTAAATCTAGAGAACTCTCCAGCACTTTTCCTCGGGAACCACAATGTTAAAATCAAATCAATGTTAATCAATATAACATTAAAATCCAGTTTTTATGACGTATTGAAGTCAGATGATTATCATGATACCATTGTTTTCATGGTTGGCTCTTAGATGGCCACCATTTTGGTCCATGAATATCGATGTGTTGTTATTTTTACGAAGCAAACCACCTTTAAACGCTTACACATGTTGAAGAGTTCTGATTTTCCTCGGGGGGAAAAACTATAAGCTTAGGCTCCTCTCAAGCTTCCAATCTTTCCCTGAAGGATGAGTAGGGCATACGTATGAACTCCATTTTCGCTACAAAATCTAAGGCCTGTTAACGACTTTATGATTGTAACTTAAAAAAAAAAAAACAATGAAAAAATGAATGAAAATAACAGCTATGATGAAAATAATCACGGGGGATAATAAATAAAAAGTGAAATCTTACATACACAAAATATAAAATGTTTATGCCCCTTTATATGTTCAAAGGGAAATAACTCAGTATAAAGGGAGATAATCCAAAAAACAAGCAGGGGGTGCAGCTTACCGCCCATGATACTCGCCACGCATATATAGAGATATGCAGGCCTCTCATGGTCGCGAGAACCACCACACCACATTGACGAAGTACCTAACGCCTGTACCTCTGAGGACTGTGCGCTTATCACACACCTTCCGACAAAGCTTCCCTGCCAACTTTCGATCACCAATGTAAGCCGGTGTATTATGGGAGGAACCACATCAGACCCAAGGCATAAAGACGATGAAGCGCGTATCGTCTAGCATGCGGACCTTGGCCGTTTTACGGGCCTTAACACCGTTAGGGATCGGAGCCAGTTCAAGGCGAACTTGCGTTGCCAAGCGACCTTGAACTAACTTGAGTCTTATAAGTACCCCGGCCAAACATGGATCTTTCTCAATGCGGTTTACATGGTGTGAGTCCTTTTATACTTTTGTTATTTCTATTAAATTTCTGCAGGTCAGGATTCCTGGATTCTCTGTAACAATGACACTCCTTGTTTAATTCTTATTTGATAAAAACAAATTGTATACTATAGTACAAAACATAATTTTCCTTTAATTTTTCAAAATTAATAATAACAAAATTTTGATTACTCTTCTTAACGAAAGGTTTCTAACTGCTACTTAAATAATGTCCCCTTTTGTTTACATTATTGAATTCACTAATCAATGAGTAGAACTAGTCTTAAATTTTACTATGTGACCTGTGCTGTCTCTCACACAGCTTGTCTCAACAGCTAGTGACTGGTGAACGTAAGGGGTTTTGCCTCAGGCGTTTGTATCCATTTTAGAACCGAGCATAATTAAATTTTATTCAATTTGATTACAAAGGCAACAGTTATATTACATTGAACAATTGTTCTTCTCTCTCTCTCTCTCGCTCTCTCTCTCTCGCTCTCTCTCTCTCTCTCTCTCTCTCTCTCTCTCTCTCTCTCTCTCTCTCTCTCTCTCTCTCTCTCTCTCTCTCTCTCTCTCTCTCTCTCTCTCTCTCTCTCTCTCTCTCTCTCTCTCTCTCTCTCCCTCTCTCTCGCTTTGTCTGTCTGTCAGTCTGTCTACTATCTATAATAATATACCAATCTATCTATCCCTACCTCTCTAGTCACTTCACCTCCTTTGCCTCTCTTTGCGCCTATCTTATAAACTTCATAGCCTGCTCCACCTTCCTTTGTATCATATTCATATCTTTTTTCTGATTTTCTGGTTTCTTTTTTCTAAAAAGTAAGTTTATCACATAATGCCCTCTTTCACTCTCTTTTTGTATCTATGTATGTATGTATATGCCCCTCGCTCCCCTCCTGTCTTGTCATTTTTCTAAACACCTGCATGTTACAGATTTTTCTTTATATTGTAACAATATATAATATATGGATGTAGACAAAAAATATTGCCTTCTAATTTAACTGATTCTTGAGAATTAGATAAATACAGGAACGAAAGGGTTGTTTTTTTAAGGAAGTTTGCTTGTTTGTTTTGTTGCTTTATGTCTAACATCAGCACTATATTGCTTTTATTGTGACAACGCCCCAAGACATTTTTGTGTGCTATTACACACGAGACAAGGAGACAGACATGTGCTCCTGTCTCAGGCGGTCACATAATGCAAGACAATGCTGACACCGACCTAACCAGTTGGAGACGAAAGCAGACAAGGAGATTTTAAGCGCTCGTGAGATTTGAACTGTGGACCTCCCAATCTGGAGCTCAACGGTCTATCATTTTAGCAAGTTCGTTTCTTTTGAGAGAGGTTGCAATTTTCAAGATCCTAAGGCTTCGGGCAGACCGTACAAAATCATCAAGAGTTGAGTTAATTAAGTTGGTTTAACGTCAAACATCAGCACTATATAGGCTTTATTGTAGATAGGCCCTAAGACTGATGTCTGACAGCTTTATGTGCTGCCATACACGAGACAGGGCGGGGATACCATGACTCATGTCGCAGCCGGTCACAAAATCATCAAAAAGGGGTGTCTAATTCTTTGACTTTGTTATTTTCTTAAACCTTGATCAGAGATTTATCTAAATAAAGGGGAGCGCGGTGGTCCTGGGGTAGAACATCGGTTTCCTACGCAAAAGGTCCGTGGTTCGAGCCCTGTCGATTTCGCTCCCTACTGGTTGGGTCGGTGTCAGTTTAATGTGACAGACAGGAGTCATGGTATCCCCGCCCCGTCTCCTGTGTGGCAACACATAAATCTGTCAGACGTCAGTTTTGGAGCTCGTCCGCAATATAGCATATATAGTGCTGGTGTTGGACGTTAAACCAACTCAACTCAACTCAAATCTAAATAAAAGGCCGAGACACAGTGGTACACACATCTCGGTCGAGTCTTCCTAAAAACACGCTAGTCTTGGAAACCCGTCAACGGTCATGAAAGTAAACAAAGATTTGCAATTAGAACCAAAGTGAGCTATATTATAAAAAAAATTATGATCAGGTAGGACAGTTTACATTTTTAGACTACTAAGCTTATAGGTAAAAAAAAATTTACTGAGTATTGTTCTGTGCTAACGATGATTCTAATGTAAAATAAATACATCGTTGTTAGTGTTACTCTTGCTATGGAAAAAGGTGTTCACTTCAATCAATTCGTTGATTTTGCCTGTGGATCTCAGCATGTTGAAGTTTATTATGACTGCTGTTTCGTTTATCGTTTTACGACGTTTACAACAACATGTTAGCCCTTTACCTACTCGGTAGCCCATTAACAAACAATGTTAACCTGTCATTATTGGTAAACGTTAAAGTTACATGCTAACACTATGAAACGTTTCGTCAAAAACTAATTTTGTTTACTTCTCAAATATGCAGTTACTTAGATAAGTCTCCAGTCATTCTAAAGTGAACTAGACTCAGGTGCTTTTCTTAATCTGCACGTAACATGTTCTCTTCTCTTCTCTCTCTCTCTCTCTCTCTCTCTCTCTCTCTCTCTCTCTCTCTCCCTCTCTCTTATCTATCTTTTCTCCTGCCTCTTTTCTCTTCCTCCCATCACCGTCTTTTTCTGCACCAGTGTCTATCATTTTACATTAAAAAATAATGTTTTAAGCGTCGACCTCTTTCTACTTTTAACCAGTTTCGTAAAATTAGTCGTGGACCATGAGTATTTTTTCAATTTTTAAATATTTATCTATCTTTCTTCAGAGAATTCCTGTTTGCATTGTATAAATAGGGCGCTTTCATATGAGTTTTTTTTTTTTTTTTTTTTGCTCGAACCTCATAAACTTGACTTTTTTGTTTCAGTGTTTAAACACAATAACATTATGGGTTTGCTTGGGGGTTTTTTTTTTTTATTGTGTGTTAGAATAATTTTGAATAGATCGCTGCGATTTTATGTTGATTTGAGACCAAACATTTTGGTTTTGCTTTTTTTTTTCTTTTCATTTAAGCGAAAGGAGCGAAATTTCCTCAGGTTGTTGTTGTTTTTTCTTTTCACATGGACTGACGCTCTTTTTTTTTTTTCGTGGTTTTGCAGATCAACTTTGATAATAACCTTATCGAATTCAAAACAATACGCTTAAGTCTCGGTGCAATTTGTGCACACGGTAATTAAAAAAAAAAAGACAAGGAGATTAAACCCTCAGTGGTGTACCGTTATATACACTTCTTTTTAGATTACCCTGGTACTGATCGTGCTGCCTCTGATATAATGCCAAGTTGTCAGTTGAAGTATTAAACGATCTGACTCTCTTCTATAGCTCAGAGTTTTTCATACAATAAAATATCAGAAATAAGTACAATTAGTTTAGTTGCGGTTATTGCAGTACAAGTGTAACTGTAATTGCGATGGGTACTGATATTAAATTTCGGTCACAATTTTGGGAATACCGATTTTGTAGATGTCGATACTGTGAGTAGCACAAATGTGGATTCGAAGAGAGAAGCGTTATATGTAGGGATGCGAGACATTGCAATGTTTCCAAAAGCAAACTATTTATAGCCATGGTTGGACTTTTCAAACAAAGCCAACTTTTCCGTTTGAGCGGAACATTTCGACATTAAATTCTGCATGGTATTTTGCGCTGGACTTCACGAGATAAAACCAGCGCCAGGGTTTCATGAGGCCGTCGGTTGCAATGTTTTCCACGCAGTTGCAATCAGCGTTCATGATACATGTTGCCATGACGATACGGTAGTGTTTAATGGGGCGTACCCTGAGAGGTCATATGGACCCCGTTATGATCGGCTGAGACAGGAGTCATGGGATACCCGCCCTGTCTCGTGTGTGGCAGCACATGAAATCGTCAGACGTCAGTCTTGGTGCCCGTCCACAATATAGCCTATATAGTGCTGCTGTTGGACGTTAAACCAACCCAACCAACCAACCAACCGTTATGTACGCTTAGGGCGTACCGGTATTCGGAGGAGATCGCGGTGCAGACTGTTCGGGAACAGGAACAGGAACAGCGGGATGGCGCGACCTCGAAGATACCAGATTGCCTCGCGCGGCCTCAAAAACCGGCGCGCATGGAGAACTTCTACTCTATGGTGAGATATTTGCCCTATGGCTTTTTTCCGACAGCGCGATCAGAGATTGGTGCGAAGGTTCCGGGAACCCAACAACCGAACGAATGCCATGAGGAATGAACAGGATAAGTTTTTGAAGTTTTCAATAGTTTTGACTTGTGCACATGTCCGTCTTAGGAAAACAAGATATGCTTTCAAACAGCGGGATAAGTCGTGGTCTCGCCTGGTCGTTGAAATTAGGCATTAAAATATTTTATTGGTGAAGCACAGCTGATCCTTTTCAGTTCACATGAACTTAATAGCGTGACGGTAGAAAACTGCGGGAGATTTAGCGTGCGTCTAGACTTGCTGAAATAAGAGTAATAGAATATTAAATTCTCCAGAGTTAGGTTTATCTTTTCAGATAACAAAGTCATTACATTTTGGATTGTCCGTTATATGCCTCAGTTTCACTGTGATAACATACGCACTTTTCTCACAGCTTCGATCCCTAGACAGGATCCTCAACATGCTTCTGTCCATCAAACTTTTGACAGCCCATGGTGCATCCTGGCCATACACAGGCAATATGCACTTTCCCTCCCTCTCGCCATTGTCTTTTTCTCTATCAGTGTAGTACGATTTTGTTTATTATTTTACATTAAAAAGTATATTGGTTTCAGCGTCGACCTCCCTTTGCCTTTTAATAGGTTTCGTACTTATAACTTTTATAACAGAAAGCAGGCATCAGAAATCATTTTTTCAACATAATCTATTTATCTGCCTATCTATCTCTCTATCTCTCTATCGACCTATTTATCTATATGGGAGGAAAAGGGGGGGGGGGGGTGGGGACCGAGCCGACCACTAGCGCATGGCATCGGTTTGCCTAAATTTTGGGTCTGCCCATTAAATTGTTTAGTCTACCTAGACAGGTTATCCTTGTCTAACTATACTTTTTTTTTACCATGACTGTATTATTTCCACTTCAGATTTAATGTTTTATAGTTTTGCGTCGATTTAGATGTCCTACAAATTCCATTTGCAATGTTATTACAGTGTTGTTGTCAAAGATCTATCTTCCAGCCTCATCTAGGACATCTTCGTTCGATCTCTTATCCATCCATGAAAAATTCTCAAGTTATTGCTTTTTTCTCTTTTCACATGAACTGATGCTCTCTTTTTGCGATTTGGCAGATCAACTTTCAGAATAATAATTTCATCGAATTCAAAACAATACGCTTAAGTCTCGATGCAATTGGTGCACACGGTAAATTCAAAAAAAAAAACAAAAAAAAAAAAAAAAAACAGACAAGGTGATTAGACCCTCAGTGATGTACCGTTATATACACTTTTTTTTAGATTATCCCAGTACTAATCATGTTGCCTCTGATAATATTGCCAATTTGTCATTTGAACTATTAAACAATGGGACTCACTTCTATAGGTCATAGTTTTTATACAATAAAATTTCAGAAATAAGTACAATTAGTTAAGTTGCGGCTATTGCAGTATTAAGTCTATCTGTGGTTTCAATGGATACTGATATTTTTGGTCCCGATTTTGGGAAATCCGATTTTAACACTACTGATTTTGGGACTACCGATTTTGTGGACTTCGATAATGTGAGTACCGAAAATATGGATTCGAAGAGAGAAGCATTCGATGTAGGGATTCGAGACATTGCAATGTTTCCAAAATCAAGCTATTTCTGGCCATGGTTGGACTTTTCAACCAACATTACGGCAGCAACAGCAACTTTTCTTTTCCTTTTGGGTGGAACATCTTGACATGTACTTCCTCATGGCATGTTGCGCTGGACTTCACGAGATAAAGCCATCATCGGAGTTTCATGATGCCATCAGATTAGATTGTTTCCCCATGCAGTTGCGATCAGCGTTCATGCAGGCGGTACGATACATGTTTTCAAGACGACACGGTGGTATTCGGGCGTAATCGGTGGAGATCACGGTACAAACTACTTTACTTTGCTTTTCCGATCCAGCAGCCACTTGAGCCTACGCCCTTCGACTTGATGACATGATGAAGAATTTATATGTCCCTTTCTAGTTGGTTTTTTCCGCAGTATATTGTGTTTTCCAAAGTAGGATTAGCTGGAAGAAGTTTTGTGCGGAGGTCCTGTAGTATAGGACAGTTGAATAAGATACGTTCGACTGTTTCGTATGTTTGGGGGCAGAGGGAGCAGAACGGTTCTTTTGGGGTTGTAAACGATTGATGTAGAAGTTTAGTGGAATATGCTGGGTTCTCAGCCGATATATTGTCACCTGTTCTTGACGTTTCAGAAGGTTTATGCTGTCTTTTGGGTTGGGTGTCGGCATGTGTTTAAAGACAGGTCTTCCAGTCTTTCCCAGAGCCCACCCATGTAGCCATTCCTCTTTCTTGTTGTTTCTTATAGTCTGTTTGGCTGCAGCCATGGATGTTGTTGAGTGTTTCGGGGGTATCGTGTTCCTTGTTTAGCTATTCTGTCTGCTCTTTCGTGCAAATGTTCTCGATGATTGGGAACAGGTACAAGAACAGCGGGATGGTGCGGCTTCCCAAACCGCGATGTGTATTTCATACAAGAAGACGGCGCGCATAGAGAACTTCTACCTTATCGTGAGAGAAGATAGAACTAGAAAGATCATTACAGGTAGCTCAAAAGTATCGAAGGTCTTTAGGGCGGCCATGTGGTTTAAAGATATTCCTGACAACCGAACAAATGCCACGAGGAATGAACAGGGTGCGATTTTGAAGTTTTCAATGGCACATGTCCGCCTCAGATCGATGTCTCGCTGGACGAAGCACAGCTGATTCTCTCGAGTCCACTTGAACTTTATAGCGTGACGGTAGAAAACAGCGGGTTACTTAGCGTGTGTCTACACCAGCTGAAAGAAGACCCCAGCAGATCTAAGGAATTTGTGTATGCAATCCGTTATCACTCTTTGGATCGTAGTCATCGTACAGCCGTAGTGAGTAGGAACGGGACTTTCAAAAGTCTTTGTGGTGGATCATTTCTTGTTCAACTATGATTTTTTAGACTGTACATGTAGTTGTAGTTGAGTTGGTTTAAAGTCCAACGCAGCGCTATACAAGCTATAATGTGGACGGGTCCCAAGGCTGACGTCTGACAATTTTGTGTGCTTCCACAAAATTAATGATCATGAATAACCAACCATATTATGGTTTATTCTTCCATGTCAGTCTTACAGTGATGTATTTTTACAGGTGTTATTTATAAGTGAGTTCTTACTTTCAAATACATATAAACATAACCATCGTAAATCTTGTAAAAAAAATCTAATTTAATTCGCGCACTTGAAAAATGTCCTTTTTTTTCTCGTTAATATAGCATCTCAGTTTCTTGGGCATTTTACCTTATCATGCAATTTTCATTTTTATTAATTTCGTCTCAGTTCGGCGTTATTTTTGAAAATGGTGTCTACGATATTCTATAGACTACTTGTTGAAGCTGTTATATGTAGTTACAAAAATGATCCAACCAAACCAACTGACACACACACACAGAGCAAATAGGTAACTACATAGATAGGAAGGAAGGAAGGTAGATAGATAGATAGATAGATAGATAGATAGATAGATAGATAGATAGATAGATAGATAGATAGATAGATAGAA